>ML986696.1:18296-147003 GCA_010094045.1 Lojkania enalia
ATCCCTATATTAGATTCTATATAAATCTAAGCCCTATTAGAGTTAGGATTAGAAATATTCTATTAATTCTATTACTATAACAAACAAATTGAATTGTAAGAACGCTTTAGCTCTAGTAACTTATATATATACAGTCTAGGAAACTATAAAAGCTAATATTAAGAAGACTTAAGATTATATATAATCTATTATTAACTATTATTAGTAACTAATTAATTAGTAGATTAGTAATATAGTCTATCTAAATACTAAGAACTTTATAGTCTAGAGACTGAGCCGAAAGCTATCTAATTAATAGAAGAGCTCTTTTAAAGTACTAGAATAGGTTAAAAACTTATACTATCTATAGCTACCCCTAGAATTAAGAATATATAATGTTTTTATATTAAACCTACTATATAAGAACCCCCAGAATCTTCTACTAGGGTAAGAAGCTTTAAAACCACCCGCTATCGCTATTAAGGGGGTAGAAGAGTAGGAGGTTAAGGAAATACTAGCTAGTAAGCTATATTATAAGACCCTTAAATACCGTATAAAATAGGTAGAATACAATTCTAACCCGGTCTAGTATAAAGCCTTAAATTTTATAGGTTCGCCTTATAAGCTAAGAGCTTTTTATAATAAGTATCTAAATTAGCTAGAACCCTTAAAAGCTCTAATTAAATAGATTAAGATATACGAGAATAGTATAAAGAATATAGATTACCTAGTAGATAATAATATATAAGAGTTAAGTAGTAGATTTAAAAACTAAAATATAGGCCCAAAATTACTCCTCTATAAAATCTAGAGGATCTAATAGTAAGCTATTAGATACCTCTCTAGTCCTCTTCTCTTCTACTCTTCTTCCCCTTCTTTCCCTCTAGACTCCCCCTAAACCTCCTCTACCTTATTTTTAACCGCCTAAGAGCGCCGTAATATTAGTTTAAAGGCTAGATATTAGAGCTTTTAAGGCTAAAACCCGACAGAGCAACTTAGTACTCTAGTAGAATAAAGCTACCTAAATACTAGCTATAGGAAGGCTATCTTTCTAATTCTTTACAACCTAGACTATAAGTACTAGACTATAAGTAGACTCTAAAATAGCCTTAAAAGCTACCTTTTTATCCTTCTTATCCTCTATATATTAGACTGCTGCTTATAGTTTAAGATAGCCCTAGAGGACTAGAAACTCCTCCTTATAGTAGGAGAGGATCTATAAATATATTAGTAGTAAGTACCCTACTAGTATTAGATACGATTTATATAGGGTTGTACTTTTTATTTTATAAGGTATAATACTTACATTTTTTTAATCTTAGAGACTGAAAGATAAATATTATACGCCGCCCGCGGGCGAGTATATATATAGTCTAAAGGTAGATAACCTAGAAGGCTTTTAAAAAGGCTTTAGAAGGTGGGTAGAGTAGTATATTAATTAATTTTTTCTATAAGGTGTTAGTAATACTTTAATAATTAATAGTTCTAGGGACGCGTAATAATATATATAGAGTAGAAGTTATTATTTAGTTAAGGAAGCTTAGTTAACAGCAATCTAGTAATATACTAAGGCTAGTAAACACTTGTTACTATACGCGACGAAATTGTAATATTAATAAACTATTATAATAGTAGTTACTAGCTAATATATAGGTTAATTATATTTACCGCGAAAACCTTACTTAATATTATATTAATAAACGTATCTCTATAAGTAACCGTATATATTAGCTCTTACTAGTAAATACCTCTTTAAAAAAATTTCTTTATACTAGAACCTATTTATAATAGCTCCAATTCCCTCCCGAACTAGCGTAGATAGGGACTATTAGCTTATAAGGAGGGGGGTAGTATAATAATGTAAAGAAATCGTTCCATAAAAAGCTTTATATACAACCTTATCCTAAAGCTTTTCGCTTATCTTATCCTACCCCTAGTTCTACCCCTTTTCCCTTCCGTATATAGTTTTATACTCCCTTATAAGTAGCTTAGTAGTTCTTCTATATCCTTTCGTACAAGGCCTATAGGTGTTAATAGAATTCCTAGGTTCCTAATCCCCTATATACTCTTATATACCTCTGAGTGGATTCGTGCCGCATTCGGACCTATTATCTTACCTACGCTGTTACAATAATAGTATCTACCTAAAGTTAAATAATAAAGGGGAGGTATTAGAAATATATATAGTTTTAGCGGAGATAGTATATTAATTCTACTATATATTAATTTAGGATAGGAAAACTCTTAGGCTAAGAGCTTAGAGGGGGAAGATAATATTATAGATACCCTTATAGGAATCTTTATACTAGACCTAATCGAGATTTAAAACTCTATATAATTAGAAGAATAAAGCTAATATAAGATATATAATATATTTAATAGTTTAGTTAACTAAATAACTAAATATATTTAGTTGCTTAGTTAGCTAAGTAACTAAATAGGAAGGAATAGTAAGAGAACTAAATTATATTTAATAACCTTATAACTCTAACCTTTATAGCTCTTTATAGTTAACTTAAATATCTTTTATATACCCTACTTATATACTTCTATTATAAGCCTATAAGAATAATTCCCCCCCTATAGTACGTAATTACTCTTAATTATTACCCTATCTTATATCTAGCTAATTAGAAGCTATTATATATATATAGTAATAGAATAGTTAGATAATATTAGGAGTTTTAATTCTTATATATAGTATTAGGTGTCTATACTTATTAAGCCTATTAACTACTACTATAATATTCGTACAACCTTCTAATTCTAGTAGATTAGTTATAAAGTTTATAAAAATATCTTAAAACCTTCGTTTAGGTATAGATAACGGTTTTAGTAATCTATAGTACTTTTTTCTAGAAGTTTTACTTCTTTAATATATATAATAATAGCCTATATATTATTATATCGAGTCGAATATCCTTAACTAATAGTACTTATACTAGAGTAGTTCTAAGGTCTTTCCTTAACTAGAGTATCTACTAGACAGTAAGTTGTAGATAGCTTATAGTAGCTTAAGCTTTAACTTATTATAGTCTAGTACTATAAGTCGATTTTAGTAGTATAGTTAGTTATTATACTCTTTATAGTTAGCTAGAGTTAAAAGTTTAGATTAATAGGCTCCTTCTCTTAGTAGCTTTAAGGTATCTTAGATTAGATTATTATTCGGGTATTCTTTATCGATAATTTTTATAATCGATCGACCTATTTCTATCTATTAGAATAGTTTAGAACGAAGTAATATCTATTAATAACCTCTATAAGCCTCTTCTTATATAGGCTTATTCTATAACCTTTAAGTTAAGGTATTAAACTTCTCTCTAAATTTTCCGGGTCGGTATATAATACTAAAGTTAAACTTTAATAGATATTCTAATTAATAGGCCTATTAGTAGCTTAGCTACTTTATTATTATAAAATACTATAGGTTCTTATAATCGTTTAATACTTCTATAGAAAATGCTATATCTTCTAATTTAGGCCTCTATTATTTAAAATATTAGATAATCGTAAGTAGTTTCTTATTATATATCTTATAGTTGCCTTTAGTAGAGTTTATACGCTTAGAGAAGTAGGTAATAGGTTTTAGTTTACTATTAGCACCTCTCTAGGATAGTACACTAGCTGTTATAAAGTTATATATATTAGCTTCTACTACTATTAGTAGCTTAGAGTTAAAGTATTAGAAAATTAGTATAGAGATAAAGGTATCTTTTAAGTAGTTAAAGAAATATTAATAGTTATTATTCTAGTTAAATCGAGTATTCTTCTTAGTTAGGGCTATTAAGGGAGAGACTTTCTATAAGAAGTTACTAATAAATTATTAGTAGAAGTTCGCGAAGCCTATAAAAGCTTAAATATCTTTTATATTCTTAGAGTATTTTTAGTTAATAATTATTTCTACTTTCTTTAGGTTTATATAGATTCTTTCTATAATAATTATATATTTTAGGTAGATTACTTCTAACTAGTAGAACTCGTACTTATCTATATTAAGCTGTAGATTATTCGCTTTTAAGGGTTTAAAAACTAGCTAGATATACTACTTATAGTCTTTTAGATTCTTACTAAATATTAGGATATTATTAATATAGATAGTATAGAATATATTAAAATATAGTCTTAGTATATTATTTATAAAGTACTAGAACGTACTTAAAGTATTAGCTAGGCTAAAGAGTATTACTAGATATTTAAATAGTCTATAGCGTGTATAAAAGGTAGTCTTCTATTCGTCTCTTTTAGCAATCTTTAGCTTATTAAATATAGTAATAATATCGAGTTTTATATAGTATTTAATCTTACTAAGTTAGGCTAATATTTCTTAGATTAGTAGAATTAGATATTAGTTCTTAATAGTAATAGTATTTAAGGTTCTATAGTTAATATAGAATTAGAAACCACCTCTAGGGTTTTTTATAAAGATTACAGGTATAGTTATTAGTAATAAACTTACTCTAATAAATCTCTTAAATAAGTTCTTATTAAAATACTTTCTTAGTACCTTTAACTCGTTTTAAAACATCTTATAGAGTAGATTAAAGCTAGCTTACTTACTATTCTCTAATTTAATCTTATAATCGTACAGTTATTATTTAGACAGTTTATCTATATTCTTATATAAGAAGATAGATAATAGATTATAATATTTTTTAGGTACTTTAGTAATAGGGTTAATATATACCTTTAAGGCTAGAGCCTTATTAATATTAGCTATTAATATAGCGAAGATTTTATAGTTAAATTATTAGAAGAGTTAAACTAGTAGTATAGTATCTATATAATATATATCTAGCTATAATATAGACTTTAGATATTTAGGTTTAAATAGATCCTTTTAGCTATAATCTTTATCTAAGATTAGATTAGTTTTAGTTTTAGGTTCTTTTAACTAGTATAGCATTTTAGATAGCTAGTAATTATATTAGATATAGCTTAATAGGCGGAGCTTTAAGTAGTACTATCTAGGCTTTAAGCTATATAAAGGTTATAAATTAGTTACTTTAAAATCTTCTTTTATATTAAATTCGGGTAGTTTATAGTCTTTAATAACTATTTAAGTAGCCTATTAGTAGATAATAGTACTAGTAGATTATAAGTATTAAGTTAGGTATTAGTTAGTAGTAAAGACTAGCTATTTATTCTTATAGTTTAAGTTTATATAATACTTATATATTTATAACTATCTTAGAATTAACTAGTATTTTTCTAATATAGTTATATAGAGATATACTATCTCTAAATAGTTTAGGTATTAGAAGGTTAGAGTAACTAAGTAGGAGATATTCCCCCTATAAAAAACTTCTCTATTAAAGCCGGTTAAATATAAATTATATAGAAGTTATATCTTTTAGAGTTTTAAAATATATATAAGATTTCTATAAATATAATTATAACTAGTAGCTCTAGTATTAATAAAAATATTAATATCTTACTAGACTAGGTTTTAATAGATTAAAAAAGGAGCTAGAATCTAATAGTTCTATAACTATTTCTATAAGAGCTAGTTCTATAGATATATAGAGATTTGGTATAAGCGTAATTCTAGAAGGTAATTTATTTCTAGAACGGACCTTTTAGTAATATTCTAGTTAGTAAAACTAGCTACGTTTAAGAGTAAAAATAATAGCCTTATCTATAGAATAATAAACGTATTAAAGATTAGTTAGAGGATTAGTTAGAAGATTAAGAGTAGGACCTATAAGATATAGTAGAGCTTTAAAACCCTTAATAGATTAATAGTAGAGGGGTACTATATTCTAGCGAAATATATCTCTTACTATTATACTTATAACAGCGTCTTTTACAGCAGCGCCTTTCTTATTTATTAGAACTTACAGGCGTATAGCTAACGTATTTATAAGCGAGCGGCTACTATAAGCGAGTAGCTACCTCTACCAACTTTTCGCGACGTGTTACCTTCTAACTATAATAGTTTAACCAACTACTTCTTAATTACCTTATAATAAAGTAGATATTTCCCTTACTATTTTAGCTATAAATTAATACTAAATAAGTAGCGTAAAATACGCTACTTTAATCTATACCTACCCCCGAACAACTCTAAGATAATAATATACTAGAATTACTATACAACGTAATTACTAGTCTAACTTAAAGAAGCTTACTTAGCTAGAAGAGGAGGTAATAACTAGGTATATACTTAACCTAGATTTACGAGGATTTCTACCTATATTAGGTGCTATATAAGATATAATAAATAAGCTGCTTACTAAGCGCGGTACTAGTTAAGTTAGTAAGCTGTAGCTATATAACTTTATTAAGCAAATAAACAGCCTTATTACGCGTTTTAATCGGCTATATAGTTAATAGAGAGCCCTATATAAAGATCCAGAAACTATTAGAGCTTAGTTTAATCTTATAGCGCGTATGAAGGCTATCTATAGTATTTATAATAAAGATACTTTTAACTTCGACGAGACAGGCTTTATAATAGATAAGATATTAGCTTAGCTAGTTATTACTAGCTTAGAGAGATAAGATAGACTAAAGGCTATTCAGCCAGGCAATTATAAGTAGGTTACTATAATCTATATAGTTAATACTACTAGATAGATAATCTTACCCTTTATTATCTTTACTAGCTAGTACTACCTCTCTATATAGTACAAGGAGGATAATATACTATATAACTGGGCTTTTACGGTTAGTAATAATAGCTAGACTACTAATAAGCTTAGAGTAGAGTAGTTAAAGTACTTTATTAAATATATAGTAGAGTATAGGGTAGACGCGCGCCAGCTGCTTATTTTTAATAGCTATAAAAGCTATAACTCGTTTAAATTCTAACAGTTTTATAAGGAGAATAATATCTATATTCTCTATATACCGCTATATTTATTATACCTTCTACAGCTACTTAATATTAGCTACTTCTTACTATTAAAGCGCATATATAGGCGCTAGATTAAAAGCTTAATACGCGACTATATTAACTATATTATAAAGCTAGAGTTCTTATCTACCTTCTATATAGCTTATAAGTAGTTAATTATAAAAGAGAATATCTATATAAGCTTTTAAGGTACTAGTCTAGTCCTATATAATTTAGAAGCGGTAATATTAAAGCTTAATATTAAACTTTATATACTAATACCACCTACGCTAGAAGTTACCCTTTAAAAAGTTAAAATACTAAGTAATATACGCGAGCTAGACGTTTAATTAATATTAATTCACGATAGGATTTAGAGGTATAAAAGCTTATCGCCTACTTCTATTATTATAGCACTTAACTAGCTTAAAAAAGGTACTAAAGTAATAGTATACGAAAGTATACTTATATATAATTAGATCGCAAGGCTTAAGAAAGTAAATAAAGCCGCTATAATATATAGAAAGCGTAAAAAGAAGAGGATCCAATAGAAAGGTACCTTAATAAAGGTAGAGGTAGAGGATATTATTACTTAAAAAGATGTTGAGTAGTAGCTAGAGGGGGAAACGCGTTAAGGTAAGGCGCGATTAGGTACGAGTCGGTAGGCTTTAGTACGCTATAGCTACTATAGGGAAACTAGCTATAACTTAAGAACCTATAAGAAAGATACTATAGATATTCCTCAATCTAGCGAAGCTTAAATATTATAATTATCTTATTATATTATTAAGATAGATCGCTATAAAGGTGTAAAAAATTAGTAGAGGTAGCTACTTACTTATAGTAGCCGCTCGCTTATAAATATATTAGAAGTATTAAGTTCTATAGTATTTAGGTTCTTCTAGTAAATAGTATAATACTTTAGTTGTTTACAGTAGTTGCTAGATAGATAATATAGGTTAGTATTATATAGGGAAATTAGGTTAGTATAGTTGTTTAGGGTGCTAAGTATTATAATACCTATTATAGTATAGCGGAGCTTATAAGAGAGAGAATATTAGAGATATATAATTTATCTAGTCTTATTTAGTTTAGTATCTATAATTAGGCATTAGAATTTAGTAAAGTAAGTAGAGAACCTACTTTAGCCTTACTTTAAAATTTCTAACTTACTCTATACTATAGTCTTCTTATTCTAGTTACTATAGGTAGATTCTAAGAATATAACTAAACTGTTTATAGAGTTAATATTCTTATCTATTAATAGATTAACTAATATTATTAGGTCTTATTCTAGGCGGGAATAGATATATAGAAGGTAAGTATATTCGGTTAGGTATTAGTTAGTATTTCCTTCTAGTTTATAGTAGAGTTTTCTAATAAAGTATAAGAGCTCTAAATATTTACTAAAGAATATTAGAGGGTTAGATAAGTAGTTAGAATAGAAATATAGGTTATATATAGTTTTAAGCGGATTAAAGGTTAATATAGACATCTATTTAGAAGCTAGAGTTGTAGGCTAAGTCGGGCTAAGAGCGGGTAATAGTTCTATTACTATTAATATACTAGTAGCTAGTAGAGGAGTAGCTATTTAACGGCTACTAAATTCTCTTTATATTACTTTAAGATCTAACTTATAGTAGTTCTCTTAGGTTATTAAGGCCTCTACTAGTATCTTATTCTTCTACTATAAAGAGTCTAGTTTATTTTAAATCTCTTTAAGAATATTAATAAACGCGTTCTTATCTATAGTATATAATAGTAGATAATATAATATAATATTATAGACGCTTATATATAGTTAGTTAATCGTTCTTTAGGTAGTTAACTCTATTACTATATACTATATATAAATATTAAAACGTTATATAAAGAATAGAAATATCTATATTATATAGGTTTTTTATAGAGGCTAGATCTATACTACTATATAGGTTAGCCGGGTCGGCGAAACCTTCCTCTATTATAGTTATAACAAGTCGGTTATATTCTAGCTAGTAGCTAATAGCTGTTACTAGCAGCTGGTTTAAATATTATAGTAAGGGTAGTATAGGTATAGAGGTATTACGGTATTACTATAATAATAAAGACCTAACTTATAAAAGCTTATAACTAAAAGAAGAGTACTATTATAATAATACTATAATACCTCTATACCTATACTACTCTTACTATAATACCCGAACTAGCTGCTAGCGATAGCTATTAGCTGTTAGCTAGAATATAACCGACTTATTATAACTACAATAGAGAAAGGTTTTGCTGATCTAGCTAGCCTATATAGTAGTATAGACCTAGCTCCTATAAAAACCTATATAATATAGATATCTCTATTCCTTATATAATATTTTAATATTTATATATAGTACGTAGTAATAGAGTTAACTACCTAAAGTACGATTAACTAACTACGCGTAAACGTCTATAATATTAGACTAGAAAGACCTATTTATAATAGATAAATTATATAATAATAGAAGTAGTAGAGTTAACTAATATATTTATATACTTTTCTATTATTTACTCTTCTATATAATTTCTTCTCTCTCTATTTTTATACTAGAAACTTCTATACTTTTACTTTAATATTATATCTACCTTTTTATAAAATTTTTACCTCTATTCTCTCTTATATTAGTCCCGGTAGATACTATCTTAATTAGCACACTCCTATACTTCCTACCTTCTTTTATTCCAACAATGTAAACCTCTATATTCTAGCTTCAGCCTACTAAATAGTCTTCCCCTAATTTACCTACTTATTTTCTCTATCTTTGTTCCCCCTCTAGGTATCCGCCTCCAACTACGCCTCCCTGCCATTCCTTTCGTACTTTGCTCTCAATTTATCAATATACTAAATCTCCGCTTCAACCCATAGCTTGCATCTCGGCTAGGCTTTACTCTATCCCGCTACACGAAGAGGCAAACGTAGTGTATTTATTTTAGTGGGGAAAGACGCTAGTTAGGTCTCATCAAGATGACACCTACGACTCCCTTGACTCCTTGTGGAGCACGGGTATAGGGAAATGTCCCTTGCTATTTAAAATAATCAGCATTACTACTTGTTAATAGTAAAAGCTATTTCGTCCATAATATAGACTTGGCTTTGGATAAGATCCACTTCACCCGAGGCTGGCTAAATACTCCAAAGAAAAGTATTGAAGATTGATTACAGGGTAAAAAGACGCATTTCCCCGTTCCACAACTACAGAAGTTTTCTACGCCTACCACTATGTTGGAAAGATCTTATTGAAGCACACTTAAACCTACGGAATAATCTAAGATGCTGTGAATTCCTTCCCTTATTGCGCGAACTTAACTTCCACTCTAATCATTCTCTAGGCCGAAGCACCTTTCCACACTATTCACGTTGTTCCCCCACCAATTCGGCATCGTAATGACCTTGCCACTCGAGAAGATAATGAACATGAGCAGCATAGCAATATTAAAGCCAGCGTCTAGAGCAGCAGCGACGACATAATTATACCGCTTCCAAGTCTCAAATCGTTTCCTGTAGAAGTAGAACATGCAGATATATCCGACAATAAATCGTGAGATATAGCCTGTGCTTAGGTTGCCATAGAAGTTGCTCATCCCGGCGCTAAAGATCGTGACATTCCAGAGATGGAACTTGAACTTTGAATGTGGGAAAAGCCGATGAAGGATATAGAGCACGACTGGGGCTAATGCGCCGTATAAGAACGCGTAGGGGAGCGGTCTGTACATGTGCTGTGCAAATAGACGTTTTGGACCGATCAGAACGTACTGCACACCCATACTGTTATAACTTGCCAGTTGCTGACCAGTCCATTGGCCCAGACGGTCCTGCTTGTTGCCGAGTATGTATTCTCCCTTAGCTTTTAGGACCCATTGGATGACTCCATAGTTGATGGGCACACCAATGAGCTCACCAAAGATCTGGCTGAAGAAAATGGTGCGAGGCGGTATGTGCATGTAGTGTCCGATCTTCTGGTCTTGGAGCATATATTGGGCACGATACCAAACGTCGCCTGCAATTGAACCGTAGGTAGTTGCCCCAGCAGGATGCCTATGGCTATTCCCAGCATGAACCATGAATCCGTAAAGTAATTCATTGAATGAGCCGATAGGAAGTTGAAAGCTAGAGATAGAGTAGAGCCAACCGAATGGAACGATCATGACACCGGACGTGAAAATAGCGACGAAGAATGTCCAAATAGGGATAAAGAAGTACCCCTTCGCAAGAATCGTAATGATTGTGACGAAAGATACCATGAACAATACAAGGTACCACCATAGTGGAACCTCATTGTATGCACGCATCAAGACGTTCAATCGGTCATTGTAGAAAATGTTAATCTGATCTCTTCCCTTGTCTTTCGCTCGTATACGGAGCTTCTGGAGAGTCTCGCGAATTTTGGGATACCAAAAAAGGGCCATCCAGGTAAGAGCCGAGATATACGAGGCGTAGTCAAAGAAAAGGGCCCAAATATACTGAGTTCCCAGATACACAGGGCCAAGCTCTTGGAAAGCGGTTTCGTTGAACTTAAGATCCGGGGTAACGAGCGCAGTGGCGGGATAATTTGTTCCATTTTCAAGTAGGATTCGGTTCGTCATAAGGCCATGCTTGTAGTCTCCAAGATTGCCCCATTTCGCAGCCGGAAGAAGGATCCAGCAGTTAAACACGAATGCAACTGTAAGAACGACAGTCGTCCAAAATGGGACGATCATGGGATTGGTGAGGGATATATTGGATATATTGGCCCAGTCCAAGGAGAGGTTGAGAAAGCCCATACCACCGATACCACCCCCGATGAAGTTTGCAACAGGGTTATTAGGTGCTACCCAACAGAGGAACGAGAGTGAGCTGAGCATTGGAAACACAAACTCTGGCAAGAATTGCCAGAAGATGATGAATATGAATGCCCCGAAAAAGACGTACGTTTGTTTGTTTGCTATCCATGAGTCACGAGAGGATTTTCGCATGGTTTCGAACAGCGCTGTTTGCATCAAGGCGTAGGGCCAGGTATATATAGGGTCATAAAGTAGGAGTTGTCTAGCAATGGCAGCCATGGCATAGCCAATGTATACTATGGCTAACATAAAGAAAATAGCGGCGGCCGGATGAATATAAGTATTGTAGTATAGCTGGGCGAGGGAGATGGGTGCCCACGCCGCGTTAGACGTAGCGCCGGAGGCTGCCGTAACCGTCACGAGAACGTTCTCTTTGATATTCCATGGTCCTGGATTTAGATTGAAACTGAAATTAGCGTACGGGATACGGATTATCTTTCTAGGAAGGATCTCTGCGAGCCATTGGCCAACGTAATAAGATGCTACGCCTTGTGAGCCATACCGTTCGATATGAAACGAGCACAATACTAACCTATTTGGACGAATAACACGGGATATACAGCTGCAGTGGTCCTGTATTGTCCCATTTGATATAGAATCGCCCCCGGGGGAACGAAAATAAAGCACAAGAGAAAGTACCGAAATGTGAGAGTGGGTGCAGCCGGATCATCCTCTAGACTGACAGTGTTGAGAACTATCTTAGGCAGTTCTCGAAGGTCCTCAGGTAGGTCTTGTTCGGAGTCGCTAGTAGAAGCTGGGGATTGATTAGCGATGACCGCGTCTTGTTCGTGCTTCTCTGGATCGGCACGAGCATTGCGTATCGTCTCAGACTGGTGGGAGTTTTCGATGGCACCAAGTGGATAAGAAACTCTCCCAGATTCTCGGGGCTTTCGTCGAAGTCGGTCAAGCAGAGCTGCCATGATGCTGGGAAGCCAATTTGACCTGGGCAAACGGGAGCACAGCAGCAGGAGAGGAGCGATGATCAGACCAAGGAGTCTACAAAAGGCACGGCAAGACTTTATCCATATCCCGGGAAGGCAGGTATCGCTATGATAGAGCGAGATGTTGAAGACCAATTTGGGAGTACGCCGTGATTGGAGGGCGGATGAATTGGCAGCTGCCACTTTGGGATTGAATCACGCACCCGCAGTGGATGAAAAGCTTGGGAGCCCTTGACATGCAAGATAAGCCTTTGGTGGCCACGCTTGCCGGAGCTTAATCAAGAATTGGCATCGTGGTCAACCCTTGGAATACCGTGTTGTAGTCTGAGATGCAAGGAGCCGTTCACAGGACCTGGTCGCGGTATAGTTTATGTCCCCGCTGTTTCCATCATATAGTTTGCAATGAATTTCTAATTTACAAAAGCATGTGAGACTATACGCTGGGTCACATGGCCAAGTTAATGCAACAATGATTCCTCGAAATGAGCCATATAGAATCGATCTGCGATTGTAGCTGAGAACGAAGTGGCCTCGGATGAAATTCAATCGCGGTGAGGGTCGTAATGCGATACACTATCTGCGTTGACGGCGATATTGACGACGGAGAGCTCTGAAGAAGAATGAAGCACGCAAGTCTGGAATCATGTTCCGTAGGTGTGGGGTCTACCAAAGGACTGAAACGCTAGAGTGAATTAGGTAAGCGCTCTTAGCCGGGGACGGTCGCACGTGATTCCGCGCGACCTCGCTAGCGCCAGGTGAGAGAACTTGGCGCGGACAGCCAAAACAAAACAAGCCAACTAACAACTACAGCATAGTATGCCGCCATGAGGGTAATAGAGGTTGTCATAGACGTGAGTATCTTGGAGAAAAGCTACAGACGTCAACTAAACATCTCTCTAGGGCTTCAAGTCGTACGCCGTTCGTACAGTCATTTCCGGCTGGTTAGTTTACTGTACATTTCGTAGTCGATAATCGCTCACGCCGTGTAGGGACGAGAGCTTTAATTCAATCACGGGGCTCAACGGCTCCGGGAAGTCAAATATTCTGGACGCAATATGTTTTGTCCTGGGCATAACGAAGATGGATGTCGTTCGAGCGTCGAACCTACAGGTACGCTGCTGGCGCCCTTGGTGAAGTGGATGCACTAAAACGACCTTTGCAGGACCTCATTTACAAGCGCGGCCAAGCCGGGGTTACTAAAGCAAGCGTTACAATCGTATTTGACAACCGCGACAAGAAGAACAGTCCCATCGGATTTGAGCAATACAGCCAAATCTCAGTTATGAGGCAAATCGTTCTGGGCGGAACAAGCAAATACATGATCAATGGTACCAGAGCGCAGCAGCAGACCGTTCAAAACCTCTTCCAATCCGTTCAACTAAATATTAATAACCCTAACTTCCTCATTATGCAAGGCCGAATCACAAAGGTATTGAACATGAAGGCGGTTGAGATTCTTTCCATGATCGAGGAAGCGGCTGGAACGCGTATGTTTGAGGATAGAAGGGATAAGGCCTTCAAGACTATGGCCAAGAAAGAAATGAAGGTGCAAGAGATTCAAGAACTCCTGCGAGACGAGATTGATCCGAAGCTGGAGAAGCTACGTCAAGAGAGACGTGTATTCCTAGATTTCCAATCAACACAAAGCGACCTCGAGCGGCTCACGAGATTGGTGGTTGCACATGATTACGACCGGTATCAGGAGAAGCTAAAACAATCGGCGGGAGACCTGGCGGCGAAGAAGCAGAGGGCAAAGGACCTTGAGGAGGCGGCAGTCCAGATGAAGAAGGAAATCGACTTTCTTCAAGAAGATATCAAGCAGGTGAAGACCACACGAGAAAAGGAGCTTCGGAAAGGCGGCAAATTCCAAGCCCTCGAAGCAAAGGTCAAGGTGCACTCGCACGAAATCGTCCGTCTTTCAACGGTTCTCGATTTGAAGAAGTCTAGTATGGCCGAAGAGTCTGAAATTAAGAAGAGGATTGAAAAGAGCGTTGAAGAACTCGAATCACAGCTCAGGGAGAAGACCAATGTTTATGAGAAATTACAGGAAAAGTACAAGGTTGCTCGTGAAGAGCTCACCAAGCAGACTGAAGAAGTCGAGAAGAAGGAGGAGCTTCTCCAGACTTTGCAAACAGGCGTGGCGTCAAAAGAAGGTCAAGAAAGTGGATACCAAGGCCAACTGCAAGACTCTAGAAACCGTGCGAGCGCCGCCGCCACCGAGCAAGAGCAAGCAAAGCTTAAGATCTCTCATCTAGAAAAGCGAATCAAGGAGGAAGAGCCAAAAGCAAAGAAGGCCAGGGAACAGAATTCTGGCCTGCTGAAAGATCTTGAGGCTCTTAAGCTTCAAGCCAAAAAGCTTGAAGTTGAGCTCACAAATATGGGCTTCGATCCTGACAGGGAATCAGAATTGTACCAGCACGAGTCGCATCTCCAAGCCCGGATTCGTGAGCTTAAGCAGCAAGTAGACGGGTCGAAGAGACAGGTGGCAAATATCGATTTCAGTTACAACGATCCTTCTTCAAATTTCGATCGATCACGCGTCAAAGGCTTGGTTGCACAGCTGTTTACGCTAGAAAAAGAGCATACTCGCGCTGGAACGGCCTTGGAGATATGTGCCGGAGGTCGACTGTACAATGTTGTTGTTGATACTGCCAATACTGGTACTCAGCTTCTCGAGAACGGTAGATTGAAGAAACGTGTGACCATCATCCCACTGAACAAGATTTCTGCCTTCAAAGCATCGGCTGAGAAGATTGGTATAGCTAAAAAGATTGCACCGGGTAAGGTCAATTTGGCGCTTTCCTTGATCGGGTATGACGATGAGGTTACTGCTGCAATGGAGTATGTCTTTGGGTCAACACTTATCTGCGAAGATGCCGAAACGGCAAAACGCGTCACGTTCGATCCTGCCGTTCGTTTAAAGAGTGTTACTCTTGAAGGAGACGTGTACGATCCTGCGGGAACCCTATCCGGCGGTAGCGCGCCCCAGTCAAGCGGCGTTCTTGTGACTCTCCAGAAGCTCAACGAGATCACCCAGGAACTCCGCGAGCAAGAGAGGCAGCTTTCTGTGCTTCAAGATACTATGGCTAGAGAAAAGAAGAAGCTTGATGCTGCACGCAAAACAAAGCAGGATCTTGACCTCAAATCACATGAGATTAAACTCACTGAGGAGCAAATTAGCGGGAACTCGTCATCTTCCATCATTCAGGCTGTCGAAGAGATGAAGAACAACATCCTGCAGCTCAAGGAAGATGCGAAGAATGCTAGGCGCAGGGAGGACGAGGCGTCAAAAGAGATTAAACGTATCGAGCGCGATATGAACGAGTTTAACAACAACAAGGACAGTAAGCTGGCCGAGTTGCAGTTATCGTTAGAGAAACTGAAGAAGGCTTTGAACAAAAATGGTGCTTCAATTAAGCCTCTACAATCAGAGATGCGTGAAGCTATGGTCGACTCTGAGCAATGCGGAGGTGATCTTGCTGCTGCACAGGAGCAATTACAGGATGTTGTAACGACATTGAAGACTCAACAAGAGGAGATTGATGCTCTCGTCGCCGAGAAAGCTCAGCAGAAGGTAATTTCTGCAGCTTTGTTGAAATATGGCTCTTGCTAACATCTATACAGGATGCCCATGACATCGCGCAAGCTAACTTGGCTGATGAACAAGCCAAGCTCACGAGTTTTGACAATGAATTGCATGCTCTAGAGGAGGCAATCCGGTCAAAGAATTCAAGGATTGCTGAAGATGGGCTCGAACAGCAGAAGCTCGGTCATGAAATCGAGCGGTTTCATAAGGAGAGAGATGGAGCCTTACAAAACCTTGAAGCTTTAAAAAAAGAGTACGACTGGATTGTAGACGAGTGCGAACGCTTCGGCCGATCGGGCACTCCTTACGATTACCATGGCGAAAATATGGCCCAATGTAAAGCTAATCGCAAGAATCTCCAGGAAAGATTCCAAGGGATGAAGCACAAGATCAACCCAAAAGTTATGGCTATGATCGAAAGCGTAGAGAAGAAGGAGGCTAGTCTGAAGAAGAACATGTCTATTGTTATCAAGGATAAGAAAAAGATTGAGGAAACCATTGTCAATCTCGATGAATATAAGAAGGAAGCTCTGCATAAGACGTGGACAAAGGTTAATGCAGATTTTGGCCAGATTTTCAACGAACTTCTCCCTGGTAGCTTTGCCAAGTTGGACCCTCCGGAGGGCAAGACGATCGCGGAAGGTCTGGAAGTGAAAGTCATGCTGGGCAAAGTTTGGAAGCAATCTTTGACTGAATTGAGCGGTGGTCAACGGTATGTTGCTCCTTGTTCTCACCTTAACGCCGCTAACTCATTATAGTTCCTTGATTGCGCTCTCCCTCATTATGGCATTGCTACAGTTTAAGCCGGCGCCAATGTACATTCTAGACGAAGTAGACGCAGCGCTTGATCTCTCTCATACTCAGAATATTGGCCGTCTGATCAAGACAAGATTCAAGGGTTCGCAGTTCATTGTAGTCAGTTTGAAAGACGGCATGTTCCAGAACGCCAATCGGATTTTCCGCACGAGGTTTGTCGACGGTACTAGCGTCGTTCAAGCGACGACCGCAGCCGAGATGAAGTAATGAAGCTGTTTAATGTATCACGAAGCGCAATTTGGGGTTTTGGTGTCATAGAGATCGGATATACATGGACCGGTATCTGGAGAATGTTGCGTGGATGAGGGCATTATTAGGCGTTAGTGTATGTTGTATCTGAATGTCAATACTCGTACTTCGAACTATTTGGGTAGTTATAAGCGGTGAGTGATCGCTTTCCGCGTGTGGATATCGTCCTCCATGCCTCCTTCCTCATTAGGTTGACGACCGACTTGGCTTTAGAACGACACCACCCCGACATCTACTATCTATAACCCGCCGTCCTCTATGTCTTACCCTTCCCTAAAGGCGGCCTTCCGGCCCGCTTCAAATCTTTTATCTTACTAATGACCGGGTCGGTGACCTTTCCAGGTCATCCTGCTGTGTGCTAACACTCCAAAAAGCAAACCAGCAAGACCGCTAGTCGCTCATGTACCGCACTCGTACATGTCCTCATCTGCAGCTTCGGCCATCTCGGATGGACACAAGCAGCGGCGACCTGGCGTTAATCGTTCGGATGAGAGTGTAGAGCCAGGCGCCAATAGCGAAGATAAAAGCTTCGCGGTCCGCCAGATACTGAGGCCAAGCTTGGCCAGGCATTGGACTACATTCCAGGATCATGCCGATGCGATACGCCCGAAAACGCTCCGAGATGACGTCTCCAGCCCCCGTCCTGAAGACCGGCGTGAAGGCTTCACTTGGGAAGCTCCTAAGCACGTCGATCTCACAGATGATAATTCCAGAACAACGAGCCGAGCGCCAGTGGGAAGGTTGTCTGATCCACGAGATGCAGCATCAAGGACAGTCAATTCCCAGATCTCTTCGAACCGCCCTTCTTCCACGTCAACATTCCGTGGAGTCTTATCACGACACAGCACAGACACGTCTTTTAGCAGCTTTAGAAGGAATCGAAGAAGACATGTTCCAGACCTCAGGATATTTAGCTCAGTCAAGATCAAACGTGAGAAGAGTGAGGAGAAAGGGGAGAAGGAGGAGAGCGTTAAGGGCAGTATCAAAGACGCAACAAAGTCCAGCAAAAAAGCTCGCACACTATCGTTTCAGCCTTCGTCTGCCATGAAGAAACTTGCTATCGAGGGGAAAGGGACAAAACATGTTCAGCTCGAGGATCGGCCCGACAACCCTAGAGGGGGGCTGAAAGACCGAAGGAACATAGCTAATGTTGACTCCATGAAACTTAATCTTCCACTCCAACTCCCCGATCTTCCCCCTCGACAACGAACTCCTGTATCTGAAGAACATCTTCGTGCGCTGGCGCCACTGCGACCACGAAGCCCAAAGACTCCATGGATTAAGGACAATCCCGGAGCATGGCTCCCCTCTGATCCGGCATCCGCACTACATCTTAATCTACAGACGCCTGAAAATAGATCTGCACATGGCCTCCTTCCCGGCAGTGACTTGATTGAATCTTCTATCCAACTGAAAGAATCTGAAAAGCAAGATGGGCTCCGAGACACAACAAGCCGATCAAAATTTCGTCGCCTTCGTGGTCGAAAGAGCGAGGCATCTTCCACGTCTACGGAACATGAAGCAAAAATGAACGAAGAACTTAAGCAACTCGGGAACAAGCGTTCTAAGCGGTGGCGTTGGAGTGGGCCGTGGACCTCCAACGATATTGCTTCGGCAGACTCGCCCTCGAACGATCCACCCACACCTAGAACGCCATTTCTACGCACCATGAACCCCTTCAAAGGACATTCGAACTCATCTCCAAATGCGTCCATGCTCGGGCTCGGAAGTCCGATCTTCGGGCGCCGCAAAGCCTCAATCTACAGACCACCGAACTCTCTAGAGAACATGTCCGTGCCCCCCATATTTGTCCCGCCGGGTGTACAGCGTGTCCCTACGCCTCCTATGTACGACCAGAACGGAGACCTGAAAGACAAACTCACAACCTTCTTTTTCGATCCTCAGTATAAAAAACGACCGAGAAGTTCCCCGGAAGGCTATTGGGATTCCGATGTGCTCCTCATGTCACAGGAAACTACAATCACATCTAGTAGTGGTTCTAGCAACGAACCGCCTCCACGCTCACCAGCTCCAGATACGGCTCTTTCCGATCGTATCCCAGAGTCCGGGGAACCAAGCGATTGGTTCCGCGTTAGAATGAACGGGAAAGAGAAGGACCACACAATACAGGAGGCGGAAGAAAAAGCTAAATTCGAATGGCTGACACCGGAGCATTTACCAGGCAGCCCACTTTGTCCTCTGAGTGAGAATTATAGGGGACCGATTAAGGGCATGTGTGTTTATCATGGGTGCAATCAGGGGGTTTCTAGGGCGACAGTGAGCCCAGCTGTTGAAAGAGAGTTGGTGAATTCGGGGTATAGTATGAGAAGGCTGGTCAGTTTGTCGAGCCCGTGATTGGGGGGATCGGTTTTATGAGTGATGTCCGCTCTCTGGTTGCGCTTGGACGTGTGCGGCGTTCCTCGTTTGTCAAGCGACGCTGGTTTTGTTCTTGAATACCTGACACATTAGCTATCGCACTGCGTTTGAATTATGTAAAATGAAAATAGCATTGAGCTCATTCTTGGTTGTTCATTAACTACACCACTTTACCACTACAATCAAGGATCATACCCCATAACATGCCGATTTAGCGAATCAAACTTAAACCCAATGTGCCTAAAATAACTTTCCTCTCCCTCTCAAACCGCCTCCAGCTCGCCTCAGCGGACTATTCTCCCAAGCCTGCGTAAACCCCTCTGCATCCTCATCTGCATCCACATCATCCAAATCCACCCCGGTGACACCCTCGTCAAACTGACCATCACCCCTAGTCCCTAGCCCGCTAAAATTGCCATCCACATCCTCACGCCCGCCCCCACCATCGATATCATTCCTCATAGGCGGCGTAAAGACCGGACTATGTGCAATCCGCGGCCGACTCTTAAAAATACGCTCATAGTCTGCATCGTCAGAAAACAAATCTTCCTTCGGGGTTTGGGACCCGGACCTCGCTTCTTCGATGACCTGGATCGATTTCCTGTTGCGCGGGGTATCAAATTGGTTTATTGGGTAGAGCGACTCTCGCGCTCGGGATTTGCGTTTGTCCTTATTGGGCTGCGGGCGTGGGTTGTGGGCCATGGCTGCCATGCTGAGGCGGGTGCGTTCTAGGAGGGACGTGCGGCGGTTGAGGGGCGCATTTGTGAGTTGAGTGGGTAGATCGGGGGGTGGGGAAGGGGGAGGAGGGTATTCTGTGATTGGGGGGAAGGATGTGTTGCGGGCTATTGACATGCGGGTTCGCTCGAGGAGGGAGAGGCGAGGTTGTTGTTTCACAGGGGAGGGGGTGGTGGTTTCGATAGAGGAAATTATTTGCTCGACGAGGGCATCTTCAGAAGTGAGGGGTGGCGGCTCGAGGACAGGTGGTTCGGAAGGATAGTAGGAGCATGGTTGGGAGGATGGTGAGCGATGTTCAGGTGGTGGAGATGACGCTATTGGAAGAGGGTCGGACGTCTCTTGGATGATGTTCTGGTGTACTTGCTCTTCGACTGGGGCTTCAGCAGCCTGAGAGAGATGTGACATGGAACGCAGGATGGTTGACGAGTGACCAACAAGTGTTGCCTCTGAGTCGAGCGGAGTAGCTGTAGGTAAGGCTGGAACATCCGTTATTGGAAGTACTTGTTGGCGTTGGTAAATTATTTTTTCTTGTGATTTCTCCTTTAGCAGAAATGTTGGTTTTGTAGGTTTTTCGGCCACTGGAAGAGGAGACTTCCTAGAAGCAGATTCGGAATGGGATTTTCTTCGTGTCGTGGGAAAATGAGTAGAGCTGAAGGACGAGCCGCGACGTTTCATCATTGGGCCTACGGATCGGTTGTATCTAGTAGTAGATATGCGGGAAAGCTCAGCATCCATTTCTGCAATGATGACTTGATATTCCGGCCGTAAAGGCCGCTCTTTTGTTGACTCTTCCTCTGCAACCTTCATTGATCGGAGCTGTAGCTTTAGGTGATCGTCAAATTTGAATTCGTGGGCGGGAGCTTGTAGTTTCGAATCATACGAAGAAGTCGAGGTAGAATTCTCCTCGCGGATTCTCTCATGGAATTGTTTCCATTTTGCCAAACGTGTCTTCTGCGCCTCCAGCCTCAGTTGGAGATCTTCTAACATGCCAACTGCTGGAGCAGCACCTTCTAGCTTGCCGCCGCTTTCGACCATTCTCCAAATATCCTTGAAGGACATTTTTAGGAATCCATCTTCAATTTGCGTGTCATCTCCGTGGAGCATGACATCCAACCACTTCTGATTACCGACCCAGTTGTCCTGAAGCTGTTTCTTGATTGCCGCGGCCTCATTATGTGGTATGAACAGCTTCTGTGAGCGAGGAGTTGCTGTACACTGTTTATGGCGTTGATTGAATTCTCCGGCCTTGAACTCTAGCGCACGCGCAAACTCGGTATACTTCCTTCTCTTCTCGTCTTTCCGTTTCAACACGTTTACCAGCGCGGCCTTGTGCGCGAGTGCTAAGGGCAATAAGGATGCTTGCTTCTCGCTTGATAAAGAAGTTGCCATAGAGAGATCCTTAGCTACTGTAGACCTTCCCTTCATGTCGTTCTGCGCCTTGAGGACTTTCTTCAACACCGTAGTCGAAAATAGTGCCAGGATCTCGAAGAATTTATCGCCCTTGCATTCGTCCAACATACTCTTCCGGAGTACCGACTCTCGACCTAGGACACCATTCTTCTTTAATTCATTGAGACTCCGGTAGAGGGCGGAGCGAAGGTTCAGCGATTGGAGCGGCTCGAGGGGAGGAAAGAAGGGCTGAAGTTTCTGTGTTGCACGTTAGATTTGGTTCGATCTAAAAGCTGAAGGTCATGCCGACCTGGCTGGTCTCCTCGGGGTCCCAGATCTCGAATAGCCTGAACAAGCCCCACTCGACACCGCCAATCCTCTGCTTTTGGTCCGCATTCTTGGAGGAGAATGTGTGCACGGTTATTCCCGGCCAATCGCTTCGGCAGTCAAGATTGAGCAGCCGGAGGTTTGTCACGAATAGCTTGATGTCTACAGGAGCATTTATGGGCGGTTTGGTGTTTGTTTTGAGCGACAAAGTGCGAGACCGGCCGTTTGATGCCTTTTCGGTGATAGTTGAGGCTTGCGAGGTTGGACGCGACATGATCCAGCGGCGAGATGAGACATGTAGGCAGTGTCCTAAAGAATAGGGAGCTGCATCAGCTACGGCGGATGCGTATCTGTATACAGGCGTGGTGTTGGAGTTGCAAGCCGCTCCATAACAATGCCAAGCCCGGCCCGCAGACGCGTTGGGACTAGCGCCAACAGGGCGGCAGCTAACCTTACCTGAGTATAACGGTGGCGGCTGATCCCCGCCCTCATTTGATAAGAATCCAGGAACGGGAACAGATTCAGCAATTCACGCCGCTTGCTTTCTTCTTCTTCATTCTACCTTTCTCTATTTTCTGCGCTTCTTCTCTCCTCTTCTTTCACACACGCCTATCTCACACGCTCCAAGTAATCAACCTTCGCCTTCACAAACCTTCACCTGGCCCTCAAATAGCCTCCCACTTCCAGCCACCACCCTCCCCAACCACTTACACTCATCATGGCCATCCACGAAAGCACGCAGTCGAGCGGGAACCGCTGGGAGAACGAGCCTAATCCGAACATTCTAGACGATCGAGAAGTAGTGACGCGCGACTGGTCTGTAGAGAGTGGTATGTTATAAGGACGGAGCCGAATCCGTATGCGAATCCTTGATCGTTCTCACCACGATATATATTTGACCGCACTCTAACTCTTTTAACAGCTCTCTCCAAGATCCACCATAATTACGCGGAAGAAACAGACTCGCCCGTTTCCTTCTTCCACTTTCTCGAGCGGCTGAAGACCATGAAACGAGAGGGCTGGCGCCGCAAGGGCATTATGCACGGCGAGTCTATTTCGGATCATATGTACCGCATGAGCATCCTCACTATGCTGGCCCCAGCCTCGCTGGCATCCAGATTGGATCTTGCAAAATGCACCAGGATGGCGCTGATACATGACATGGCCGAGGCACTTGTGGGAGACATCACTCCGGAAGACGGGATCCCCAAGCCGGAAAAGAGCAGGCGTGAGGCGGAAACAATGGACTACGTCTGCAACAAGCTCCTTGGAAAATTCAACGGTGGGCTCAACGCTCGACAAATCAGGGAGATATGGCAAGAGTACGAGGACAGTAAGACATTGGAAAGCCAGTTTGTGCACGACATCGATAAAATAGAGCTGCTTCTGCAGATGGTTGAGTATGAGCGGGAAAAGGGAGGTGACACTGATCTTGGCGAATTCCTTTGGGTGTCTGCCAAGATCCAATCAGCAGAAGTGAAGGCATGGACTGACCACTTGCTATGGGAACGTTTGGAATTATGGCAGAGCTTCGGTAAAGAGCCCGACTGGGGTACCGACAAGGAGGGCAATCGCCGTGACATATTCAAGCCAACGTCGAAACCGGCTCCCTTGCAGGCATGATATTTGAGATTTGAAGATTCCGCCTTCAACTATTGGCGATAGAACGGGAGCATCAAGCGCAAGAGGCATTTTTGATTACTAGATATCACATGACTTGGAGCGAATGGCGGCGGCGTTATGGCACTAGAATAACCAATGGGTCCCAAGACTCATCCTCGACCAATTATCATCCATCTTGAACTTCTTGGATATGCTATCATCGTTTGACCTCCTCGTCATGTTTACATTATGGAAACTATAAAAAGTTTTTCTCCATGACAGGCCTGCATTCAATGTGTGCGATTGGCCGCCTTGATGAAGCGTCGCGAGGTTCATGTACCTGCGTACGCAAAGGGTACAATTATCCGGCAAGCCACCCGGTAAGCCACCAAGTAAACCAGATTGTTCACGCACTTCATATATATTAATGTTCCCACGATGAAATATACCGCTCAATATACAGAATCCTTTGTAATCTTTCGCAATCCTAGAAAGCAGATCCTTGTCATATTCATCCCACGGTAAGCCAATAAATCATTTGGTCCGTCGTCGTGTTTGCGGGGACCTCTGCCCTCAGACCGTGAGGACTCAATTGGTCTTCTAGAAAATAGCCAACAACATTTGTAGACAACCTATTCCTCGCAAATTAGCTATAGTTGTTAGACACCCGACTCTCGAGGTTCTACAGCGCATAATGGCATTCTACCTAAGCATCACTCAGTCTAACCATCGAGATCAGCAGACTTCTATACAACTAACTTTGAGCATTTGAATGCAGGTCAGTAACACGACAGTTCCCATGCCTACACGTTATGTCTAGGCTAGCCCTATGGCCGGCGCATCACCTTTCAAGAATCACTTGGATAGATTGAACATCCATGCCGCCGAAACTTACCGAAGCTCTGGGCCACGGGAAAGTCGTTTCGCTTCCCCGGTTCCTTCGTTCGAGTCGCGAACCACCGTGACCTCTACTCTATACCCTTGGTCATATCTCAACTCGTCACTGCAGATGAGATCGCACGCTAAAATGGCCAAAGTGTGGTCCTCCCTAAAGCTGTGCCGCAATGAATCAGACGCTCTATCCCCGCCGCACTAATTGCTCTGATATATGTCATGCAGTTGCCGGATGAATAAACGCGCTCGGCCTCATTTTACGGATAACGACCTGTAGATGGTCAGGTTCAAGAGTATTGAGATAAAAGGATGGACTCGTCGCTGTCAGCAGGCTTCCAATTGCTTACACCAGCATCAAGCTACTGCTCCAATATCCCTTCTAATTTTGTCTAACGGTGCATTAGAAAAATGCGGTTTACACTAGCACTTCTCACAGCAACATCGCTGATGGGGCTTGCCTTGGCACACCCACCTCGTCAGAGAAAATGCGCGCCATTTCAAGGCAATTTTACCATCAAACAGTACCAGCTTTATCCTGAGAATGCCGATTTTGATTTTAACACCTGCAAACTCTACATAGGGTCAGTTTTTCTTCAATTCTCTAGACCTTTCTTATACTAATAACGTTCTAGCCAGCTCTGGAATGCCTCCCTGGGCATCTACGACGTCTACACTCAAGAACATGAAATCGTTGAATTCGAAGGCATTTCGCATAACCCAGCCTTTCACCTCGGAGCCGTTGGCGTTGATCGCAAATCTGGGCTCTTATCCCTCATCGCTGACTACGCTAACGCATTTCCCTCCGAGGGTAAAGACATCACCGGTACCAACTGGCTCATCCAGTTGGATCCTAAGACCAAAGAAATAATTTACAAAATCAATCTCACAGAGACATCTAGCGGCAAGTACGGTGGCTTCCAAGATATCGAACAAGATCCTGAGGGCAATGTCTTCGTCGTTGGCACTTGGCCGGGCACTCTGCTGAAGGTCAGCAAGGATGGCAAGAAAGTAACGCCCTGGTATCTCCCTGAGGAGATTGTGCAGACCCAGAAGGGAATTGGCGGCATCGCGGCGCTCGATTGGATGCTGCTTGCGCAGGGCGACCAATCGCATCAGATATGGCGTTTCGATATGCGCGCTGCGAAAGGGGTGCCGACGCCTGTGAAGATTACGAATGCGAATCACACATTTGGTCAGTCTGATGCTATTTATCTTCCACCGAAGTACAAAGGCACTGTTCTCCTAGTCGCCGAAGATACGATTGGTGTCAGCGTATTTAGAAGCAAGGACGCAAGGTGGAGGACTGCGGAGTACAAGGGCACCGTGCCAATCGGGAACGTCGATCCAGGGACGAGCATAGTCACGCCGTCGCAGATTGGCGATGGCATTTATCAGGTGCTTGAACCGTTTGGGGATGAGGGTCTTAACGGGCCTGGGACGGCGGGGAGCAGGAGTGAATTTTTGTTTAGGGATATCACGGCTGAGGTGGAGGCGCTGATTAAAGCATAGGTGCAAATGCATGGAGGGACGTTGAAGTGATGGATGAAATTAGGTAACGAGCTAGTGTAGTACGGTGATCAATGTTGACTATTCGGTCACTACGCTTTTGGCAGCTATAAATGACTAGCTAAGATATGTATTTGACTAGGTAATTAGCCAGTTAATAACTGGCCGTATCATGGAAGACTATGTAATTAGCTACTCAACTATTAACCTATGGAATATCTTGAACTGTTATGGACTAGCCAAGAAAACTGTAGTGATGATCTATACTGACTGCTCGATATCAACTGATTGCCATGAAATTGTGGCGATCATCGTCATGAAGTTCAGATAGTGTAACATGTCTCGAACTCTCTCTTTAGGCTTCATCATTGGCTCACTGCTATATTCTCAAGCCCCCTGAGATCTTCTGTCAACTTGTTTTTTCCATGTGTTGGTTGGAGCAACCATTTTAGTTTATCAGCGCGTCCTGACTTCCTATGCTCCATCCCTCACATTGTATTTAGACGCTACAATAGCACAGCCTATAACCTTCTGGATATGTACCTTTTGGAATGGTAGAAACGGACCAAGACAATTATAGGAGAAGGGTTTTATTGGCGTTATTAGATAGTCCATCGAAATCATCCGGTTCCTTTTTTTTTGCTGAAGAATATAAAGCCCTAGAGATTTTGCCCACTCGATCTTTTATTTACTATCATCAGCTAGCTATCCTGACAATCTTAGTCCACCCTCTGTTACTATGTCCATTCGTAGAGAGATAATTTTTATCCTTTAGTCGGGCTATGTTTGGGCCCGTATCATGATCACTAGAACCTCTTTGAGGTTCGAGTGCTTTGATTTGCATGGGACGGCATGTAGGATCGTATTGTTACAAGAAGGGATGCGCCATTCGTGTTGAGGATATACGTTTTGGTGCTAAGGGGAGATGGTTCTTTCCGATGTTTGTTTTGAACCCTAGTCTCTAGGATTGGGGGTAGTTCTCTTTTGAACTATTTTCTTTTAAATCCGATATGATTTTATGCCGAAGTTGGATCCCAACCTTTAGATCCGTGAGACGTTTGTTAGTATGATCTGTCATGTTGAATCGCTTCGCTCGTTGTGACGAGACCAACATTGGCCCTTTACATTTCTTTTAGCCATAAAGAGATTGTAGAGGTTATTTTAGTATATTGCTTGAGTTATTGGCCAATATATATTCTCAAACCCTAGAAATCACCATGAGCTTGAAAGGAGATTTTTTTTTGGATTCAACTATACTTAGACCTCTATGCTATACTGCCAACGGATTTTTAGTGTAGAAATGAAGCGCAATTAGAGATTTTGACTAAGAATTTTAGGTGGGTTTAGCGCTGGCATTCGGTATTTGGTGATTTCATTAATGATATGGCAGGTTTTGAAGAATGTAGAGAGAATTCTCCATGGTCTACTCTACCGTGGAACTTTAGGGCATCAGGTTTCTTCATCTTGCGTTTTGGCTGGTCCAATGGCTCGAGTTTATCGATGCCTTTTGTAAACGCTTTTAACTGCATTTGGGAGCTATGATTGGAGTTTATTGCGAAGGTAGAATATGGATGCGCTGTTGAGGACTTTTGAATCATTATGCATTCCTCCTACTGAATTTTGCGCTATCTCTCTCGTATGACTATTCCCAGAGACATATCTACCGCCAGGAAACTCGTAATTGTTAGTTCATGGGATGATTATTTGTTGTGTCCTTGGACAAATAATGATATGTTGAATGTTCCCGATGGTAACAAAGAATCACTGAACATTTATTCAATTTCTTTTCGCCATCGAGCTACTGCACCTGGGTTTTAGTTTGGGTCCGAAGCCATGCGTACTGAACATTCTCATATCAGCAAGTGCTTTTTCAGGCTGCTCTCTTGTACCATCCGCTTTGACTATCCATTTTAACGCCATTCTGGGGGAAATTTGGAAAAATTTTGAGGATTGTAACGAGCTATAAGGATGTGGTCAGCCTCGTCCGTATATCTTCCTGTTTCCTGAATTGATATTTACCGAATTATTTTACTACCCTTAGACAAGGGACGCTATATCTTTTTATTAGAGCCTTTAGAATATAGATTCATCGACAGTGGCATTTTAAAAATTGGGGTGACCTAAGCAACCTACGCAGGCATGGTAGATTGGATTTGGAGTTTCTAGTCGATTTTCAAATTTCCACCCTTTAACACGAAGCTATCAATTTATGTTTTCCCGCAAGCCCTGTATTCTGCTCCTAAATTCAAGGTGATTTAACTTTAGGGATCGCTTTAGGGGAAATCCGATCTGAAGTAGTAAACTCCATGAACCGGAGACTTGCTGCTTTTTAGACTACAAGGCCCGGAAACTTTCGGATATACTATTAGGAAAGAAATACAATACTTCTTAATAGAAGAGCATTCGGCTTGATGTGATCGCATTTTGGACGTATGAGCATAGGTATGTGCCTCTTAGTGGCATTACAGAGTATAACAACAATGCTTTCGGTTTAGGTCTTTTACGATATAATACCTCCGCCATTATTGCAAAGCTCTCTGATTTGTCGACCAACGGGTTGGGCTTGATAAGAATTTTAGTGACGAGAGCGAAATGTCCCTTCTGCTTCAGAAGACCTCCTTTTAGTGTATGATTTTTGAATCTATTAGATTTTGTTGTAGAACGGAAGGACCGAGAGTTCCCAGGTGAAGCATTTTCCAGGTTGTACTTTAATCCTAGAAATCTTCCTAGACATTTTGATTGATGAATTTTCTTCCCGTGCTAGCTTTACTATGTTTTGTAACACAAGCCTGTTTTACACAATTAATCTATCATGTTTGCATAGCAATCTCTCAAAGTGGCTTTTAATGCGGAGAGCCGTTCCCACGGACGCGTCTGTTTTCCTTTTTACTCTGTAGAGTCATGTGCTGCTATGCTTTCTCCATTTCCCTGCTGAAACTCACGTTTTGGACCAAATGGAATGAATTATCTACATACCTTCCGGTTTTGGGGGGTTACTCATTAGGAGTAGAGCTTTAAAGGTTGAGTTGAATGAGGATTATATATCTGTCAAGTTTTCTTTCAAATGCTGGAATTCAACGTGAAAGTATGGTCTTCTTGATATATAGCCGTGAATATTATTTGGTCATGCTTTTTTTGTGGTACATTATTTAGCACCAGTACTTTCTCCGTCATCAAATTTGTTTGAATACTTGTTACGTGCCATTTCCTTGAAGTACCGCGTGGAATATAGTTAGAGGTTCGCTTTTAGAATGAGGAACTAATGAAGGCACTGTACGTATTTAGACTCAAGAATGAAGTTGCTGGAGGCATATAAACCAGAGCTGAAATTCATAAGAATATAATTTTTCTGCTTTCTTGGTCGTCCCGATGTGCAGGATTTGTTGCAGAATGTCGGATAAATACCTTATCTGTCTCCCTTTTTTTTAAAAAGGAGGAAATGTTGTGGCTTTCAAAGTTGGTGAGAAAATAATGCCATTTGTTGTTAGCTTACTCTGCCTTTTACGTGTGAAAATTTATTATATGCTTGATCTCATGGTTTTCGGATGGATAGTGATGATGGTGTTACAATAGAAGATAACGGCCTAAAAAAAAAATTAGTAATCAATTTATTAGTTCATTGAAATAAAGAAATACACTAAAAGGGAACGAGGGGAATGATAGGCAATGTCTTACCGTCACACCCTTTCAAGGTCGTCAAGGGCAGAGGCAGGAGCAGTATCACGTGAGTGCGCGTTAGCGTGCCTTGGCCCGATAGTATCGATCGATGCAGGAGCCCCTCCTGGCCCGCCATTTCACCAGTTCGATCTACGGAGAACTTACCTCGTTACAAATAAACTATGGCGACTGTAATAGTGCGACATAGTCTGATATCTGAATTTTTGTAATTTCTCTGTATCCTTGCGTCATCGATTCCCGCGACCGTTCATCCATAGTCCACCCGCATCAATCGTATGCAGGGACCGTAAATTGGCTGACAGAATGCCCCGACTTAAAGCAGCGGCTGTATCAGACCAGATTTTTAGAATGAGGAAGCGCAAGACACGGCACGATGAGCAGGAGCCGGAGTTTACGCCCCCTATTGAGTCCCCACCTCCTGACTGTCTGATGCCGAACACTATGACTATGTCTGTGCCTACGAGGACTCATGATGGAGGAAATAAACCTCAAAGAACACCGGGATCGAAAAGCGATGGTGAAAAGCCTCGATTGGTCCACCATGGCTCCTCCACTATGGTCAAATCTTCTACCCCTTGGCCGGAGCACTTCACGAAGTTGTTGCAAACGCATCGCGCCCTTAACCTCGTTTATACGTTCTGCTGTACGCGCAAGCATCTCACGACGACATTTGATACAATAAAATCTACGGTTGAAGGACACATAAAGCGGCAGCTGCTGGTCGAGGATGTTGCTCAGATAGCGGCATTAATGCCAAGGGCAATTAACTTCGCCTACGTGGATGAGGCCATGCTACAGATCAATTTGATGGGCACAGAGGATAACTTTAGCGGGAAAAAGGCTAAAGAATTTGTTATTGCTGAGCCTTACCCACAGGAGCATAGGGAAGTGCTACTTTTCGAATTCGTCGACGGCGATTTGAAGCGCCAAGTACAACATGCCAAGACAGGTGAGCCTACAAAGGCAACTCAACGACTCAGGCGCGAGGACCTGAAAATGCCGGTGTTTAGCCAAAAACAAATGATGAAGCTGATAGAGAAGCGAAACTTGAAATTCACCTCTGCCGCAAATGCGTTCCTCAATAAGTGTGCTGAGGAAAATGTTGACTCTATTGAAAAGATCAAAGAAGTTTCGGAAGCATTCGTCCCAACACCATCAGAAACTCGACCTACAACTCCTGGACCGGAGAGGTCAAAGCTCCCCACGACGATACCGACTGACCGCCTATCTATACCAGAAATCATCGACCAGATCAAAACACTGGAATGGTACACCGGTCAAATTGTTCCAGACGGTCATCGGGTCTTTGACCCCCAGCCCCCCATATATGGTCATCTCAATTTTGAACTGTCTCAGAATATGGTCAATGCTCTTTATAATACGAGGAACATTACGCAGCTGTATTCCCACCAAGCAGAAGCCATCAATAATCTCTACGAGGGACATAACGTTATTGTTTCGACCTCTACTAGTTCCGGAAAGTCTTTAATTTATCAGATACCTGTGCTACATCAGTTAGAGCAGGACATTAACAGCCGTGCTATGTACATATTCCCCACGAAAGCGTTAGCTCAAGATCAACGACGAAGTTTGAAAGATCTTCTCCGCTTCATGGTCGGCCTTGAAGACATAGTAGTCGAGACTTTTGATGGAGATACGCCCATGACTGAGCGCAATTCTATCCGTGATGAAGGTCGCATCATCTTTACGAATCCAGATATGCTTCACATCACAATCCTGCCGCAAGAGGAAGCGTGGCGGACCTTCCTTCAGAACCTTCGATTTGTGGTGGTAGATGAGCTTCATGTCTACAATGGTCTTTTTGGATCACATGTTGCTTTTATCATGAGGCGGCTGAGGAGAATCTGCGCTGCACTGGGGAATCGACATGTCAAGTTTATATCATGCTCTGCAACGGTTGCGAACCCTGAAGAGCATATGAAAACCATTTTTGGGGTAGAAGAAGTCAAACTGACCGATTTTGATGGGTCGCCGTCCGGTCGGAAGGAGTTTCTTTGCTGGAATACGCCATTCAAAGATCCGGGCGACCCTTCATCTGGAAGGGGTGATAGTATGGCTGAATCGGCGAAGCTCTTCTGCCAACTTATTCTTCGGGGTGTTAGAGTTATTGCTTTTTGTCGCATACGGAAGCAGTGCGAGGTCCTCTTGACCGCCGTCAAGAATGAATTGACGAGCCTTGAGAAGCCAGAAGTGATAGCTCGGGTGATGTCCTATCGAGGAGGATACACGCCACAAGACAGACGACAAATTGAGAGGGAAATGTTCGATGGGAAATTAGTCGGTATTGTCGCGACCAATGCGCTCGAACTAGGTATTGATATTGGCTCATTGGATGCCGTCATAACCGTCGGCTTTCCCTATACAATCGCGAATCTCCGGCAGCAGAGTGGAAGAGCCGGTAGAAGGAACAAAGACTCCCTCTCAGTCCTCGTCGGCAATTGTTTTCCGACGGACCAATACTACATGTCTAATCCAGACGAAATCTTCACAAAGCCGAATTGCGAGCTGCAGGTGGATCTGGAGAACCTCCTCGTCCTCGAAGGGCATATTCAGTGCGCAGCATACGAAATGCCGGTTAATATAGAAGCAGACCTACTATACTTTGGCCTTTTGCTTCCAAAGATCGCAAAGAATAGAATGCGTAAGGACGATCGGGGCTTCTACCATTGTAATGAACGCTTTCTTCCTCACCCATCTCGTTACGTGGCGATCAGGGATACGGAGGATACGCATTTTGCCATCATCGACATTACACACGGCAAGAACACCGTTCTGGAAGAGCTGGAGGCTTCTCGCGCCTTCTTCACTATCTACGAAGGGGGCATTTTCCTGCATCAAGGAAACAAGTATCTCATCAAAGAGTTTAGCCAGGAGCGGATGATTGCTAAGGTCGAGTACGTCAAAGTGGATTGGACAACTCAACAACGTGACTTCACGGATATTGATCCAGTCGAAACGGAAGCTATCCGCCGCATACCCGGTTCTCTATCGAAAGCCTTCTACGGCCCGATCAAGATCAAGCAGGTTGTTTTCGGCTTCTTCAAAGTTGATAATAAGGGTAGAATTCGGGACGCGGTCCAGGTTGACAATCCTCCAATCATCCTATTTTCTAAAGGCATGTGGCTCGACGTACCAAAATCAGCTTTTGATATCCTGAAATCGAGGAGGCTTAACATTGCAGGTGCCATCCACGCTGCTGAGCACGCTATTCTCTCCTTAATGCCGAACTTTGTGATTAGCATGCCGGGCGATGTGCGGACGGAATGTAAGAATGCACTGAAAGAATTTGCGAAGCGAGAGACGTCCCGCAAAAGGCCGGCTAGATTGACTTTCTATGATGCTAAAGGAGGATCAAGCGGGAGTGGTATTAGCACCAAGGCCTTCGAATTCATCGATACTTTGCTCAAGCAAGCGTGTGAGAGGCTGCAAGCCTGCCATTGTCTCGAAGGCTGCTTGGAGTGTTGCTGTGATGAGCGATGTAAAGAGGCAAATCAAGTTATGAGCAAGGCCGGGGCTCTGGTGATTGTCATGTGTATCTTAGGCAGAGAAAAAAATATCGACATTGACGCGTTGCCGTGGGGTGAAGACGAAGCGGTTCCGGCTGGTATTGAGACCGTAGTACCGGCTGAGGAAGTCAGGATGGTGAGAGGAAGAATGGTTAATGGAGTTTGGATAAAGAGGGAAGAGGATGAAGACGAATTTTCTAGGAGTATACAGATGTTTGGGGCCGAGAGGACCTTCATTGGGGTGCATCAGTAGGCAATTAGGCAATACTCAGATTTCGTCTCATTCTATGCATCCATGCTGTCTGTGAGAGAATACAAGAACTTTTAACTATCAAAAGTCATCCAACTCCCCAACTCTGCGCTTTTCATTCGTCGAATAAGAAATTCGCCTCGTAGCCAAAACAAATGGGTATCTCTCAACAAGGACCAAGTAACAGCACCTAAGCAACATGTATCCATCATCGTAGGTAGTAAAGTTCTTAAATGTTCCATATAACCGATCTCACTAAAATAAATTCCTTAAAGTCGTGCCGCAAACCCAGTGGCGGAAATGCGTGTGGCCATATGTGGAGAGGCAGTCATGTAATCAGGACAAAGATATCTATGGAGTTTAGGCATCTTGAGCGGATTGAATTGGTTTTTCTTTTTTTTTTTTTTTTTTTTTTTCACTCATATTGCACCCTATATATCTTGCACTTAGCCCAAAACAACACTTGGATGAGAAAACCCGAAACTTACGAGTCCGATGGCATTCAAGCGGATTCCAATTTCCTCGGAAACCCAGACAACGGATACTCTTCACCATTCTCTAACCTCAATACACCGTGCACGAGCGCTTTAAGATCGAAGACGGGGATCAGGAACCTTTGCACCACGAACACGCGATCCGTGACCATACTTTGAAGCGCGTGGACCGGGATGGGGAATTCCTGCGCATCGTGTCGATCTTCCCAGAAGACAAACGACGAGTTGCGGAACTTGCCGGTTTTGAGGAGCGTGCCGACGGCGCGCATTTCGGATGTGCCGTCGAGGAGTCGGCAGTAGATGCGCACTGGAGATGTGTTAGTTGACCTAAAGACATATTGCGTGAGGTAGTGCTGATACGAACCGGGTACCAACATTTCGCTAGCATCGGCGTCCTCCACAGCGTCATCCGACTCCGCATAGAACAAAGTCGCAAAAAGTTGCGCAGAGAGTTTCCTAATAATATCTAAATCTGTAGTCTCCCTAATCAGTCTCTGCAACTCTGGAATCGCCAAGACGTCGTCAAGCTCGGGTAGCTCTTCCAGCAATGGGCTTAAGCTTATAAAGCTGGGCCGATGGTAGTGCTCGCGCTGTTCCCAGCTATAATCTGTGAAGATGGACCTTGTATCTTCAGTGACATGTGTCCATCGGGAACTTTTGGTCTGTTTGGTGTCAACGCTGTTGGTAGACGGTGTATGGCTAGGGAGCGTTCGACCGCAGTCGAGGGAGAGTAGAACATCCGGAAAGTCTTTACGTAGTCCGGTGTATGTTGCTTGGCATTCGATGTGGGCAACTTTTATCAGAAATTCTTCTGACATGTCTTTTTGAAAGAAAAGACGGCCGAGACGTGGGTCGGTATAAGGTTTGAAGAGATCGGTATGTGCCATTGCCGATCGAGCACTAAATTAGTGTTAGCGCAAATGAAATTTAGGTTGGGTTAGCGCCTTACATTTCCCATATCCTCGGTTCTGCAGAGTAGTCGACAACAGGGTACAGCGCGTAAGGGACTAAGATTTACATTAGCATGCGGCGACCTAATGATTAGCCCAAGGATCCCAAAAATCGTACTACTCACGTTCCGTAGATGGTTGCCGTCGATAATTGGAGAAAAGAACTTTTCTGCCTGTGGCTGAAGACGTTAAAACAGCAACTTTCGTACTTTGAGCGATCGGGTTGATGACCGGAGGGGTGTCAATGATGCGCGGCTCCGGATGAAATAGAGCAATTAGAGAGTCTTCAAGGGGCTTGGGCCGATATTTTGCAGGCGGTGTCTTTGTCGGTCGAATTGAAACTTTGGGAAGCCTCTGTACGTTTGCTTTCGTGAAGACTTCTCGGAACAGGGCGTTGAGATTCTGCTCACAATCTGATGTGCTCCATCCTCTAGTAACAAGCCCCAGAGCCATGACACCTCCGGTGCTGAGTGTACATATCAGTGTGTGCAATCATCAAATAAGAAGAAATGAACTTACCCTTCCCCGATTATGATGTCAAAAAGAGATTGGATTGATAGGCCGCCGCCGAGCTGGTTCTCTATTAGTTTGAGAATTTCTATCTGTATGATGCTGCGTATGCCTCCACTATTTTACAGTCAGTCCGTAACAGCCATGAAAGAAAGTAACACTTTACTTAGCAAGAGCTAGAATGCGGACTCCAGCTGCATCCGATTTCAAGTAGATCGATCGACTTAGCGATCTCCGTTCGTGGTCGGCTTTGATGGGACATTCGACTTCTAGTACATTTAATGCCTTTTCGATCCCGTAAGCTTGAATGCAGTCACGGCAAAGCATATGTCCGCAGGGTAGCAGGGCCTCCGGAGTGCCAAATAGACAGCAAATGCAAAAAGGGGTGTAGCGTAGTCCAACCGAGTCGCTATCTACCTTGACGCTTATCCCGCCTATCGGCAAATAATGAGAGGCTAGTGCATCATCACGATGAATCAAGGAAACGCCTTCAAGAAGACTATAGCCTTGCCGGCTCATCTGGGCCAACTTATCCATGAAGAGTTGGAAGGTGATATAAATATTATCCAGTACTTTTCCTCGGTCTTTCTGAAAGGAGAAGCTTGACTCATAAGAGCCACGGGCGAAGACTCTTCCATCGCTCAGTTGATGCCCTTTGGCAGCATGGCCACTGCGAACATTGGCGCATCGCATGATCACGCCTTTCGCGTGAACGCTTTGCTGAAACGCCATGTTAGTCATATAGGCCTGTAAATGAGGGGGGATGGGGCCCGTCACGTAAAATTCGCAGGGTGAATGATGGTTGCTGAACTCCTTGAGAGCCGCATCGACTTGAGGCATGTATTGCGCCATGATTCTTTCCGCGGTGCCTTGGACCCGTTAATGTGTTATTCTCGCAATCTTATCTAAAACGGACCTTTGATATCATTTCGTACTGCGTCTAGCATAATGCATGAAGCAATAAGGCGTTCTAGTTTTTCTAATACCATGATTGCCTTGGGTCGTGGCTTCTTCTTGATCATTTCAACGGCGAGGGTGAGAATACTCTCTTCGAATGTGGACAAAAGCCGCCGATTCAAGTATGAACATTGGACGAAATCGAAAGGGGCATCTACTGTTGCACAAAAATGATCAAACGCGTGGTTTAAATAAGCCTGAAACTCGAATGCATTTAGAAGCATACGGGTGTCAGCTTTCACAGCTCTACTTAATTGACAGCCGCGATCAATTTCGAAGTAGAGCTTTTGAGCTTGGGCATCCATGAGTGTAGGACGACCATTCGTCGGTAAACGCACAATCTAAATTAGAGAAAGTAGTCAGTATATCTTTCTCTAGAACGCAAGATGAGCCTTCTCCAAATTTGACATCTTTAGGCGCAAGTCTTGACTCTTTCGATTACTGTGCATTTCTTGTCCCATCACGCAGTTACTTCAATCGCCTTAAGTCTTCTTCCCGCAACATGTTTTATTACTCACCTTAAGTGCGCTATAATAGCACATCATTAAATCCGCCACCGTATCAATCTTCTTCCCCCGTTTCCTCCAGAGCTCAGCATATTTTGCGAAAATGACGTTCTTGTTTACAGTATTAGCTAAAGACTCAAGAAGCGAGTCTGTTGCTATCGAAACATCCCATGAACGTGAGTCCGTCTCGTCCTCAGTTGCATTAAGCGCGAGGATAGCGTAAGGAAGTATAGGCTGATTGTATGTTGTCTCGATCGCCACAGATCCCCAGTCTAGAAGACGTTCTAATACGCCCTCGATAGCCCTAAATGTTTATTAGCCCAAAAAGGATGTAGCAGAAGGCCGAAGGTCTACCTCGGGTTCCGGTGGACAAAAACCACAACATCGGAGAAAGCAAATAAAATACGAGGATATAGTTGTCCAGCAGCAAATTGTCTAGTACGTTTCGTATCAGATGTCATCCATTGTACTTCTCGCTCGGTGTAATTCTTGGAAGGGAAGTATCCTGACTCGGAACCTGAGGATTCCGACTCAGTCTTCTCTCGTCTTTTGCGTAGATTTGCAGCTAGTGGCAACCTTTCGCCTCCATCCAACCCTTCTGAATCAGCGTAAAGGATAGGGAAGTCAGTCCCCGATGTGAGAGGATCCGCATAGAGATGCACATCTTCGGAGGTTGGGAGGTCACGCCCAGCAACGCCGGGCACCGGCGAAGGAAAGTCTTGAACTTGGACAGACAGTTGATTGAAGTGGACGAGCAATTTTATGAGTGTGCTTTTCCCTGCACCGGTTTGTCCGACGAAGGACACGAGGCTGGGCACGCAGTTTACATCATCCCTATTTCCCCTTGGCTTCGACCAACTGCGTCGACTCGATGTGGCAAGATCGGCGAACCGTCCATGCTCACGAAACATGAATGATCGACCGTCTTGCACCTCTCGTTCGAGTCCTATGTGCAGGTATCAGAATCATAGCTCCTGTTTAATGCAGCCGCGACCATAGGAGAAACGCACCAAACCAGGCTGTAACTTCATCATCTCTGTGTAGTGTCTCTAATGTTGCCTCATCGCTCGAAGACAAGAAAATAGAGTTCAATCGATGGATAAGTCGAAGATCGGTCTTTTCATGGGGGATTTGTCCTGGAGCAACCCGCTTCCTTCGATGGGCGGGCTGACGATCCCAGCAAGCCTCACAAAGACGGCATTGGCAGGCGTTGCAGAAGAAATCTGTCGCGGCCTCCTCGCAGTCTTCGCAGAGTTCGGAGTCTTGCAATCCGTCAAGCTGAACTGCATTTATTGGCTCCACGGCGCCGGGTGGTGGCATATTCGCAGACGCGTTCGTGGGCCTTTAGTGGAGCCGTTCACAGCCGCGAGAGATAGGGACCCTGAAAAAGCAATACGATTGGCCGAGACGGGCGGGGGATGGTCCGCCCAAGCACAGCGTTGAGGGCTCTGGGGCCTCGGTTTCGTCGCAAGTATCCCTTTCTAGGATGCTGGTTGCAGTGCTGAGAGGATTCGTACAGGAAAGGTCTCTTGTAGCCTATTGCTCTCAGCCTTGAGGCTGCCTTATCATATGAGGCTAAGACCCCTGTTCCTGTTATCTCGGACCTTATAGGCATGTGCCTCTCTCCGCAACCCGGATGCAGACCTGTAATCGATCGACTATCCAATAAAGCGCAGGAAACAGGAGACTGGTTATGGCTGCCTTTGCGACTGGCCGCATCTTCATCCGGAGCCGGTGCTGTCTAAGCGGGTAGTAGGCTTGAGAATCGAAAACACGAACTTCAGTCGCTACTTGACCAATAGATAAGCGTAGGGATTAGCGACCATTCCTGTTAAGGCCCACCCGCATGCGGTTAATAGGATGCTGAGGCTGGCTTGCAACAGATGTTGGTGAAACATCTGCAGCCGCGTTTATTAGGCGTTAGTCTTGGTAGCATACTCGAAGGAACGTCCTAAACCCTGGTTCGGTTTTCGTAGGTCGTCTGTAAACCATACACTTTGTTCGATGCAATTCACGTGCTGCCCCAGGATCCAGCATAAGCCGGAGTGTTGGGCGGAGGTCACCCTGTAAATGTTGGTGCGTTCCCGAATCGCTTTATGCGCATTCGCCCCCATCCGAGCAATAGAATTAGGATTGATGCGGTCGAGCAAATGGTATTGTGACTAGTCCCGCAAACGATTAGAAACAATCTTCCATTTGCAACTGTACGAGTTGAATGGACGGCTTCAACATCCAAGCTTCAATGATAGCTTTTTAACTTACGAGGAACAACTTTCTTAATCTAATGATCGATATCAAGATAACAAAGGTACCAAAAGCACAATGCCCATGACGCCCATCGAAATCTCATTAGCCCATGCGCCTCCCTATACCCCGTCTGTCCTTGTTCCTAGAGAATTCTTACATCTTGGCAAGCCTCCCTCGATCCACACCCCGCACCAAGAACAGAAAGGATCGGAGAGTAACTGATTTGTTGCATGCGATATTCTATGCCAAAGGTGTTTTTCCGCTTTGACCATCACTTGTTATTACGAACCCACCTTACCTTCCCAATCTAGTACTAGTTAGGCTACTTTCCCCCGGTCTTGGCGTAAAAGTTGATCGGCATTCACCGCACCGTTAAACCCAACTGAGTTTCAAGACATTGCAACCAGACGCCAGCATGCCCAAGCAACAACGCATTCCTTTCCTCGGTCCGGTACAATGTACGGGCTATATGTTTCACTCGGCACGCCAGAGAGGAAAGACCAGAAATCATACTACTCTTCTTTTCATCCCGGATTGACTCCAAGTCGTCACAAGTATAAAAATCTACTGCTTACGCCAATACGATTGTCTTGCTTTTAGCACACATGTTATCCCAAGCATCAACGCACACAATACCTAAGCCTACCCTTTCAGCCACTGCTCCCTTCCACTCAATAAGCATCACGTTTGCCGTATACGATTTCGGATGCCCGATCACATTGCAGTCAAAAATTTTTTTGCTCAGACCTTGCCATGGTGGCCGGAATGTAACGTCTCGGTTCACTGATAGAAGTATCCACTCAAAAGAGCTGGTACTGGACTTCATTTGTGCGACCATAGTGGGTGATAATGAACCAATGAGGACGCCGCAATGGTTTCCTTTGGGGTCAAGTAAAGGGTTTATCCCGGCGCCCGCAGTTTTTGCAAACTCCACTCTGACTGGGTCTGCGAGGCTCAAGTCTTGCAACGGCACTATATCAGCGGAGAAGAGTAATGTGTCAACGCAAAGATTCTCGTTTGCTTTGTCGACTACTGGAACAAAACTAGACTCTTCAACCCCACGAAGATGTCGCACTGGCGTCTTTCGCTGGATATCGAAGCGACGGGATCTCTTGGCGCCGGGGCTTGACACGCTGATCCATTCAATGCATGACTGGAGCTGGCTATTATCCCATGAGGATGGTTTCCCAAAGTTGTCGATGAAGTAGACTGCAGGGCTTCCTTTCCAGCCTATCCATGCCCAGCTGGGGAATGCGTAGTTCGCGTTAAGAGTGCCTCCCTCAGCTCCTTTGATAATACCACGTCTTATTACTGTGCCCTGGCTGACCCAAAGTAATGCTGCATCCAGATCTCGTTCCGGTAAGCCACAGATGACCGGTGAACTGCCCTCAAAAACGTTCTGTAGAATGCCCTCGAAAGCACTGAGAATATCTGACTCGTAGCTCAATTGCTTTGCGGTATAATCCTCGACGAGGTCTGAGTAAACAAGGAATTGTTCATCTTCGAATGACACTGTTTGATTTTTGTTCTTTCCTTTTCGCTGCCGTTTCGTTGTCTTGCCCTCGATGAGTTTGTTGCGTTCTGCGAAGAAGGGATTTAGTGACGCGAGGTCCTTGCTGAGATTTTCGCCCTCAAGAAGGAAGCCTTCGGAGGTACATATGCACTTTGGACACTGGAAGTATATCTCGTGCTTCGTGAAGTACAAACATCGAACCGAGAGAATCCGCTCCTGAAATGTCCAACCCTACCTAATCATTAGTGGAGAGGCCAAAGTAATGAATGAAAATAATACTCTTTGGTTGTAGTACGATGCAGCTAGTAGTGGTGACAGCCAAGGGGTCCTCGCTCCCACTCTTCCACCGCCTACTATTCTTTCATAACCAGAAGTTTCCCATAGAATTGACTGTTCTTTCTCTTCGAAGAGTTTAGAATTGGCATTCTCCCCATCCATTGCAATCAGCGTGAGAGCAGCTTGACCGTAAACGATATTCATGCTCGAGATTTGACTATGTTTGCTTATCGCATCATCTTGAATGATACACAATGAATCCACCCATAGGAATCTTTCATTTAGAGCTTCCGCGATATCCATAGCATCTAGTATTGCTTGCGGTAATTTTCCAGCTTCGCGGATAAGGCTGCCCGGCCGTTTCAACTGCTTCAGGTTGCTGAGAGTAGTTTGGAGCATCTTGATGCCGCCCCACACGTAACTCAGAGCAATGTATCTCGCCCTAGGCTCTGCGGGGCCGATACAGCGCTGGCCTACATCGATCAACATCAATCCCGCTGGAGCCTTGGCCTTTGAGACTAGCTGCCCGCAAGAAGGGTGTGAAGTCTCACAGACGCCCAATGCATCTTTTAATCTTTTGAACTGGGCCTTCACAACTTTGTTGTTTTGTAAATACCTCTCATCCCAGAAGTTAGGATGCATTGTGGCAAATCTCGGTCGTGCGCTTGAGCCTGTTGGAACATTTTCCCGGACTTCTTTGAACGAATATTGCCAATCTCTGTTAATAAAGATCCCACCGAGAGTGGCGGCCGTATCTGGTGTCTGAAATGATGTGCCTTGACTGATGGTAATATCGATAATATCGTAGCTAGAGTGTTTGAGGCGCAACGCAACGCTCGTGTCACCTCCTTTTGGGAGAAGCCATGATCCCCAAGCAGCGGGGGGCAATACCTTGGAAACTGTCCTACAAAGAGCGCAATAAGATTGCCGGAGGATGTCCTTGAGCAGGCCGAGAGGGAAAATTCTTGAACTCTCTCTCATAGACCATGGGATATAATCTAGCGCGAGTCCATCGCTTTGCAATGCCTGGCAGGATATGCATAGAATAGCGTCAATAGAATCGTATGAATTGATCTTTCCCCGGTGATTAGTATATGTGTACTGCACTTGGACATACCCATCTCCTCTAGCCCCGATAAACTTGATTTGATCGAAATATCTATGATTACCATCTGCTATCCTCGCTTCGACGAACGCTTCCCCGATCTGTTTGATCTCGTCCTCTGTGATTCCGTGCTGACGCTCCAGCGAGTAGCACCCTTTGTTACCTTCCATGCTGCAGATGATGTCTCACCCTTCTAAAGGCCAGTACATGTAGTAGTAATAGTTGACGGGCGCCTAGACTAGCTTGCAATTGCGGCCGGAATCTGCACAGCCCTCGCGCTCAGCCGCAGCCACATTACCATAGCCAACTCAATAAAGCTATGGGAGACTCGTAATCGCCAAAATTTACCTTTTAGGTCCGGGGCTCTAGACCTTCGTATTGTGAACCGTAGACAAGTCCCGTGCCACACAGATTGAGATAATGAAAAAGGTTTATATGCGCAATAAGCTCTCGTTGCAGAACCACCCAAACCCCCTCGTTTTTTTTTTTCCTTTCCTTTTCTTTCGGTCGGTTTTTTTTTTTTTTTATTTTTTTTTTTTTACAGTGGACATAGAATACAGAAATGGCGGAAGTTTTGCACCATCGAGTGTTTGGTGCACTAGTAGTCAATACAAAAGGATTTTATCATAGAGAATACTTCACAAGGTCTGAGACGGATGAGGTTCCGCATCCAGTATGACGTCACCGAGAGTTGATTTAGAGACATAGGCAATTGGTATGGAGATATGCGTTTGCAAAGAATGATCATTAGGTAACATCTCACGTTACTTCCATAGATGTAAAGAAAATCTCGCTAGTTATGTTTCGTCGCGAGAATCCATCCTCTAATCAATGGGCTAGTTTGGTCTTCGCTATGCAACATTCAGCTATTCATATTAAGGATGAATATTACCCAGGATAGGCTGCTAGACAGGGACATTCAGTGCAGCCCCGCAGTTAATGAGTTCCACGAGATCGTGTTCAATGTACTACTCTAGGCAGTCGTCACAGCCCTAGTGTGCGCATTTCGCAGTTAAGACAAATTGACCGAGGCCGGCTTAAAGACCTGGCACATGGTTAATACAGACTGAGTCAAGATACTAAAATAGGTTAGTTTAGCAGACTAGCGCCAGCATGTCACATGAGCTGTAATTCTTCACGGAGCACAAGCCCAGGAATTGCAACGAGTGCTGTGCTCACAGTCGGTCTTGAAAGCGCCATTCTACCACCGCTGAGAGCGGTAGGGTTTGTTCGGCAAAGGTATCATTGAACTAATACACATTGCCCAGCCACCACGCTGAGAACCAATTTTTCGGGTTGTCCTTGATTCCTCCGCTCGTTTATGCAACCAACTGGATAACGCCTCCAGCCTCCTTAATCTTACGCTCAGCTTCAGCGCTGACATAGCGAGCCCTCACAACGACGGGGATGTGTATGCGACCTTTGCCGAGGAGCTTGGCGTAGCCGTGGGGGAGGAGGTCAATGACGGGGGCGGTGTCAGGAGCGGAAGTAGTAAGATACTTCTCGCGCTGCTCAGCAGGCACAAGAGTCAAAAGCTGGGGCCAGTCAGTATTTGCATTAGACGTGCGATAGATATTCCTACCTTGTCAAGGTTGATCACTGGCTTCCAATCGTGGTTGCGGAGAAGGTGGAAGTGGCGCATACCAACCTGCAGTCATTTAGTGTTTCTACTTCATAGCGCATAGATCCTATAATACCTTTCCAAAGTAGCCCGGGTGATATTTATCCATGTTCGTCCTGTGATGGTGCTGACCACCGGCAAGACCACGCTGCGATAGAAATTAGCATGTAGTTCAACAGGCGTACCATACGATGAGGACGTACACCTCCGGGATGCTTTCGGTGCTTGCCAATTCGGCCATGGCCAGCCGAGACGTGGCCGCGGTGTTTCCTCGTCTTCGTAAGGCGGGTAGGCATTTTTATGGTTGACCTGTCGTGTTAGTGGTGTTGGAAGTCAGCAGGGAGCGAACTTTTCGGAGGTGAGAAACGAAATTCGCTTCACGGTGGGGACTTGGCACGCTAACGGCGGAAAGCTAGTGCAAACGAATCGCTTAGTCACCCATCAAATCGTCAAACGCTCATAGAATGGACTGAAAGGGCGTGCCCATGGTACTGGCTAGAACTTTTATTATTAAGGAACGACCGCTTGATTTCCATTGACAGGTTGGGCATGGAGCCATTGCCACTACATTCCAGAGTGCTTGAGTATTTTTTCTCACGCATTCCCGGTCAACTGCTGTTTCCACCCGTATGGACATGTGCCAGTGCACCCTAGTCCACTGTCGCTGTTCATATTACTACACAAAAACTTTGCAGTTCCCCCATCCTTCGGCTTAATATCAATCCCGCTGAATTTCAAACCCGTGCATGGCGCACTCCTACTACAATAGATACCGGCGCCAACATTGTACCTACTCGTTCCCGTAATATTTTCCCACTTGATGTCGCTTATCTGTAGACGCGAGCCGTCGCAATTACTCCAAGAGTAGATACAGGGCGAAATGTAGATAGGTTGATTGACGTCTCGGAAATTAATGTTCTTGAAGGTTACATTGCGGACGTGCCCTGTACCTGGGTAAGTTTTGATCCAGGCAGCGTTAGAGCTATGGATTGCAGTTATGTCTTCGAACCAGATGTTGTCGACGTAGTCTGGGGTGTATGCGGGATTACCAAGACTGCCGATGCACATCGCACCGGATTCGTAGCAGGTTATATTCTTGACGTAAACATTGGATGAATTGCCTTTAATGGATATGCAATCCTATAGAATATTAGAATGGATTCGACAAGTATAGAGCATGGACGTACGTCGCCACAGGTTACTACCCAGTTCTTGATGACGATGTCTTTGGAGTTCCAGGTATCGGTTCCGTCGGTGTTGACAGTGTTCCACTGGGAGTTTGAAGTTGCGTTCATATCGAGGTTCGTCATTGTGATATTCTCAGAATATGCAACAAATGTATGCCTAAGCATGCCTCAGTATCCATGCTATAATGGTTTGATCAAGGAGGAAGGAGACAAGCTGACCAAAACTGTGGCTGTCTCCAGGTAATACCGTCGATAAACACGTTCTTTGCCCTCCATAACGTTAAAGAGATTGGTCGGCCAGCCTGATTCCCCTGATTCCGATTCTGGTCATACCACTTCTGACCATTGCCGAAAAACAATGCCTTCCCGTGTCCTCGAATTGAGAAGTTGGTCCCGCCCAGCCTCCAAGCAGTGGAACGCTGAGCATACGTCACGGAGATACTGTTGCGGAGCCAATACTGAATGTCATCGTTCCAGGTCAATTTTCCCATGATAGATATGTCGCAGTTCTCTAGATCCAAAACATCCATGACCTTTGCGATAGTGAAGTCTCCCTCGGTAATCTCAATCTGGCCGTTCTTGCCACATTGCTTGAATGCGGCCATAATATCCGGACTATCGTCACTACCACCACTAGGAGTGACGGTACAGAGGGAGCCATTCTTAGTCATACCAGCAAGGGCGGTAGCTGCGAACAGCAGCAGGAGCTGCATGGCGTTAAACAGAATCATGTTGAATAATAACAAACACAAGCCTTATGCCAATTTTCAAGCTCATAACTGAAACCTTCGCTCATATTTATTTGTTGTTTGAAGTGTGGAGCCTGCTGGAAGCCCCACGTGCCCTGCCGGCATATGCGGAATCAATCGGGTGTTCGACTATTGAACAGTATCGCCGGGAGGTGAACGGGAGCATTTGCTGGAGTAGATTGGTGCGAAATCATTTTCCGTTGTTTGTGTATGATGTGTATACTCGTGAGGGCCTGGTTAACCGGTTGTTGTTCGGGTATACACGATCAATACCATATACGCATATTAAGAAGCTAGGGTCGAAACATGGGGAACGGTCAGGGTTCCGGAAGAGCGGCGTCTCTCACGCGGTCTTGGAATGAAAGTGGAGGAGGAGTCGGATGACAGAAAAGTGAGCCATTGATCTAATCTTTCATTGGGTTAGGAAACCCTTGAACTATAGGAGAAAGCGCGGTTCTCGGTGATGATGATTTGTGAAGTGGCAATGGACCAAGAAATAAAGTCGAACACGTTTGATATTTAGCATAATAATTTCAGTGTGATTGAGCTGCGATGTTAGTTATGACGCTGATCAAGGTTCTACGGATGTGCTTGGGTTGGTTGAAGAATAGAGTAGGAAGATTCGCGGAAGGCCGAGAGATCGCTGACTAAGCCGCCCAAACGTCATTTGGATGACCGTGACGACACTATAACCTTACCAGGGACAATTGAACAGCAATTGACCGTTCTATGGTCCATATATCACATTCATTACCATGAAAAAGGCCGCTCAAATGCGTGCCGCCCTCCTCCGACCCTCGATCGCTCGCTTGCGACTCTCCTACCGTCCTTTCAGCAGCCCTACGAGATACGCATCTACGACCAGCGACACGTCGACGGATGCCCGCTCCTTTGTGACACGAACCAAAAACTTCATTTATGGGACTACGCTCACTATAGGGTTAACTTTTGGCTACCTATATGTGACAGACACGCGCGCTAGCATTCACGAATGGCTCGTGGTCCCGGCACTGCGAATCATCTATCCAGATGGTGAAGACGCGCATCATGCAGGCACAAATATTCTGAAAGCTCTTTACAGCTTCGGACTGCATCCACGAGAGCGCGGCAATCCAGACGCTGCGGGGGATCTTGCGGTGGAGATATTTGGCCACACGCTAAGCAACCCTATCGGCACGTCAGCTGGTATCGATAAGGGTGCTGAGGTGCCGACGCCTTTGCTCGAGCTTGGAGCAGGTATCGTTGAAGTTGGGGCCGTAACTCCCCTTGCTCAAGCTGGGAATCCGAAACCAAGGGTCTTTCGGATACCATCTCAAAATGCGCTCATCAATCGATACGGATTCAATTCTGAAGGGATTGAGGTTGTGGCCATGAGGCTGCGACAGCGGGTTCGGGAGTTCGCATATCATGTGGGCTTGGGCCTTGACGAGGAGGCGGAACGAAAGATCTTGGATGGAGAGGCTGGCGTTCCTCCTGGGTCATTAATGCCAGGACATCTTATGGCCGTTCAAATTGCGAAGAACAAGGACACACCCGAAACTGATATCAATGCTGTAGCACAGGACTATACTACTGGGGTCAGGTATTTGGGGAAATATGCCGACATCATCGTCGTCAACGTATCTAGCCCAAATACCCCAGGCCTCCGCTCATTACAGAACGTGGAGCCCTTAACACGCATCTTGACTAGCGTTGTCGAAGCTGTCAAACAGGTTGAGAGGAAAAGCAAACCTGCAATTATGGTTAAAGTTAGCCCAGATGAAGACTCTGAAGAGCAGATATCTGGCATATGCGAAGCGGTCTGGGACTCCGGCGTGGACGGTGTAATCGTGGGCAATACAACAAAGAAGCGACCAGATCCAATACGAAAAGGATATCTACTTGCACAGCATGAAGCAAACATCCTCCTAGAACAAGGAGGCTATTCTGGCCCACAGATGTTCGAACGGACGCTGGCTCTTGTCAAGCGCTATAGGAAAACACTAGATGATGGTCCAAACCATTTTCCATCGCCTCCACCGGATCATCAGCCAGAGGCCCCCATAGGCAGCCCCACTACCAGCGACAAGCCTGAAGGCTCCATTGTGGAAAATTTGCAACCAGCAAGGAGGAAAGTGGAAGACGTTCTCGACTCAGCTTCGAACTCTCTTCCGCCTTCTTTTGCAGAATTACCGTCAGAGGCATCAATAATTTCCCCCGACATGGACGATTTGAGTGAGTCTGGACCTATATTGCCTTTCTCATCAATTCCGGACTCGGCACTTGCTCCAGCAACTACCGGTCAGCGAAAGGTTATCTTCGCAACGGGCGGAATCACCAACGGAAGGCAGGCGAGAGAGATTCTTGATGCTGGAGCGAGCGTTGCAATGGTATACACCGCTTTGATCTATGGTGGTGTTGGGACGATAAGTCGTATCAAGCAGGAGATGCGAGAAGAGGCTAGGAAGAGATAGATGGATATCATCTTCCACTAGTGGTAATGCTGTACATCAATGTATATGAATTCATGAATATATGTTCCTATACGGATGATCATATCTAAAGATTTTCAATTCTTGATGAAATAGTTCCCCGTCCCCTATAATTCATGTTGGGGGCTGGGTCAATATAACTCAGGGACTGGAGATTGTGACACGATCACGATCGCCCTATTTTAAAATCTGTATTTACATGAGCATTGCTATTTCGTGGTTTCAAGTACGCATGCTCCTTTAACTTGATAATTTTGTTCGAGTCTTGCATGATCCTTCCACGGGCAGATGCTCAATCAAAATAGGTCTTTGTATGGTATGCGGAGCACGACATAACAGACGATTCGTATATTTCTAGTTTTAACTTCCCACAACCTTCATTATCTATATGTTTACTTCGGAAATATGGAATAGTTTTTAAGGAAGAAACGTATGGCCTTTCCATACATTTTTTTTTTTTTTCGTTTGATCGATACACTATACAGAAAAAGGGAGTGATCGAGAAGCTCATTTGCTGGAGTGATACCAAATTCTTTAGCATTTTGGGGAGTAATCAGAACGGTTGAAAGTCGCCGCCGATAGCAACAATATTCTGTTCTCAGGAAGCTTTGCGTTGAAAGTCTCGAAGACTTCGATTAGGCTACCGAGCACGCATTAGACCAAGTATGAATCCGGCTCGATTTCTTTCCCAGGATTCTGGTGCCCACCCCTTAGGTTTCTTGTTTTCTCAGATCAGAATTTCCCAGCTCACATTTTTAGTTCAATTAGCCTATCCATAGAAGACCCAGAGAGGACGAGCGACACCCAAAGGTAGCCACATGGAAGAATCTCCTCAGGCATTTAGAGAGCAATACTCGGAATGGACCATATAGGCCTTCTATTTTCAGTATCACTTTCTCTATTAGTCCTAATATCTCTAGTTTCATTCTTCTATGCGCTTTGATGTTTGGGCGGCCCAGAACACGCGGTATTAGTCAAGCGACAAATTGTTTCAAGAGCTTCTTAGCATCTTAGACAAGACACTTTGCCGCAATTCTACCGGTTGGAAAGACTCCTAATATCATTATGAGATCACTTCCGCTCGTGCTTTAAAACCCAATCCCTTAGGATTTAAAGGGCCATATAAGCTCCCATAATCTGTCAAAGCCGTTTAGACTGGAACACGAAACTAAGATATTAGAGACGACAGATTATAGGTTGTGTGAAGAGGCTAGCTCAGCCAAAAAAAAATTTTTTTCCTATAATCTGAATCTTGTAAAAGTTTAATTTGGAATTCCTTTCCGCAGAATACGTCCACAGTCCTCCCTTTAACGATTCCAATCCATTTTTACTCGATTCTAGTAGGCATAGTATACATTCTATCATGAATTAGTCACGAAGATTTATACTAGGTAGAAGATAGAAGCCAAACCCAATGTATCGAGCTAGGGTTTTGGCCTGCCTATTTATTGCATTTAAATCACGATGTGCCTCGTTAATTGTATGTTCCAGCGGCTGGTTGTGCATCGGAAATTGGTAACAGCGCTTTTCTGTGGAGTACTCATGGATTGATTTAATTATTTATTCGTTTAGAGTTCAAGGCGCCAATTTGATTAAGCTATCAAGCGTATTATCGGAATCAGGGCGGGTTTTGCTCTTGGTCATTTATCTTGTTGACGAGGCGTTTCCAGTAAGATTCTGAGAACTTTCAGTATTTTATTAGTATTTTGTGATAAAGCCATGTTCGAATCAGATTTAGGACATTATATCCTTAAGCTGGCCGACATTTTAAGTATTCCCTACTTGTATCTCCAGTTTACTTTACCGCTAGTATTTTCTACATGATATACCGATTTCATCAGGCTGAACCGCTGGCACTCTTGATTTAAAGGTTAATTCCTCGAACTTATGAGCGAGAACACAAAGGCATATAATGGATAGTGGTAATTTTGATGTCACATATTTCAACCCTGGCTATGAGGATAGGAGGCAGAGTATCCATCGAAGAATCCCATTAAGAGATGCCCGAGTGTTTCAATTCAAGGCCCTGGACTAAGTAATTCGGCACATGAGTCAAGAGAATGAGAAAAGAGCGAAACCATCCATGCAGGCGCTCCACTTATTTGAAGGACAGGGTCGGCCCAGTTGATCGATAACATAAACGTAATAACATATTACTACGACGGCGTTTTCCGAGCGCACAAAATCTGAAAAGTGCCTCAGTAGGCGCACGAACTTGATTCAAGAAAGATATTTGAGCAATGGTAAGGAATTAAAAAGTAGAGCTGTGAGTGTAGGAAAATCTGAGTTCTAGAACGCAATTGTCGCGATGCTGACACACTATGTACTTAAAGTCCATGTTAGAGTAACCGACACTTTTCAAAAGATGTCAATCATTAGTAGATAAAACTCCAGGAAAACGAACAATGCTTTACTAGTCGTTGGAAGTATAGAATTTGAGAAATAATAAATCCTTCAAAGGGTTCGAGGATGTTGGAAGGTCATATATCTCCCTTATAGCCATCTCATCTAAAAAGAAAATCTTCGGATGATAAACAACTCTTGATTTCTAGAAAAGGTTCAACGTAGAAAAGTTTCTAGTAATTCTCGAAATTTCGATCAAATGCCGGAATAAATTGTATTCCCTAATTGCAGCTACATTGCGAAGGTCCTTGTAAAATGCCTGTTGCTGAATGGGTAATATAGGACCGAAATCTGAGCCATAATTTTATGTGTAATTCCATTTTTGTACTCGATCTCAGCGCAAGTGAATTTGCTTACTTTGGGTAGAAACGAGTTTTTTTTAGAAATTTAGCGGTATACACTTAACTTTAGTCAAGCTACCTGAAGAACTTTCAAAGCTCATTCAATTGTTTAAGGCGATTTATAGCCCGAGAGTATATTTTTGAAGGTGTTATACGGAAACAGAGGTCAACCCACCTCTTTATAGTGCATGAAAACCGGCTTAAGACGTCTGTACTGGTAGAAGAGATGAAATGCCGTTCAGAAATTTTGCTTATTAAAACGGAATCTTCATACTAGAACTATTTCATGGACTGGATCTCTAGATTTTGAGCTCAGACTCATGTCAATTACTAGAATCACTTTTCGCGATCAAAAGATCCATCATCGAGACGTAGAGCGGACGTAGAAATTTAAAAATAGATATTGCTACGTCATATTGTTTATTTGGTTGATTCATAGCCCGTAATGCCATTATATAATTTGTGGTGAGAGGCGAATCTTGTCTCAGGGAGGGAGATGAGGAGCTGAACTGGTTGATTGAAGATGGCCAGCGGGCCATATTTATGTACATGAAAAAGGGGTATATCAGCTGATATCCAGCGTGATATCCGGCGTGATATCGACCGTGATATCGTACGTCGATATCTGATACAGCTCGGCAGACTAGCCGAAAATCCCCATGACATAATTCGTTCCAGTTTCATGATACAAGATCCGTATAAATATTAGCATGATGATGGCTAAATTTTGAAAAGGGGCATATTCAAATGGAGACGCTCATTTTTGACTGGCGAGCGAAAAGATTGATAGATAAGCTTAAGGCCCTTATCCAAAACTTCAACTCCTGTCAATACGTAGAACTATTCAAGAGTCAGCTAGATCTACTATCTTATAGACTCTCAAAAACCAAGAGGAAGCCCGGGGTAATCGAGTGGCCCATTAGTTGGTTCGAAGGCGTACTTTAGTTCGTTCATCCAAGTCTCAAAATCCTAACATGAAATAATGTATCCCGAACTTTTCGCACACCATTGTCAGACTTGCAGCCTATTCCTACTTCAACGCGGAAAAAGACACTCAAGGTCCGTAAGGACACACTCTTTTCTATTTTAGCGCATATGCCATACTATGGGTGCCGTTCTCTTTTAAGAGTCCAACCCAACAACAGTGCCCGAACCCATGTTTCTCAACTCTTGCTTCGAGGTCATATTCCCAGGTCATTTTCTTGTGGAACACGTTTTCAGTCCGCTACCTAACAGCAGTTTTACTGTCTCCACCAGGGCTGTAGTAGTAACTTTTGAGTTCTTATCATATCGTCTTCATTGTGGCCTTTTCAGTCTCGCACCCAAGACATGAAACACCAGAAATTTCATATAGGAAGAGCCCTGTACTCTGTGGTATACACCATTCATGGTGCCAGTGCTCCTTTTTCATGCGCGAAGAGGGCCAATAGCGCCCAATTCCGATGGCGGTTTGTCCAACCCGTTTTTTTTGTAGACTCCATGACGATTCAAGATCCGTCACTTAGTTCTCATCTAGGATAGGTGCCGAAGCTAATTGGGACTTAATATCTATCGTTTTAGTTTGAGGGAGACGACTTGAAAATATGTGAAGAGAAGAAAAGGCATAGGGCCAGAAAGGGCTAGAGTTGAGACATGTTTTCTGTAGCGGGAAGATCGACGGGTAATTTGGAGTGCTACGGACCGGAAGCCTGACATCCAAAGCGCTTGCGTGTCAGAAAATGCCCTTATTCAATGTTCTAGCTAAGTCTTCGCACCGAGTCTATATCTACACCCAATCCTCGAATTGGCATCAAAGGATGCAATATCCACATGTGCAATCGGCACGCCATCCACATTGGCCAAAAATGGAATCCCGACATAACTAGGTAGTTTCCCAATACGTACCAATGGTTTACAAACTGTCCTCTCTCCACCTTGATCTAACCCTCTGCCATCCCTCCTTCTCCTTCTCACCACCCCTTTGCTCGAGACCCATTCCCCTCTCCACCCACTCCTGACTCCCCATCTCGTTCAATCTAGATAACGCCCTCGCAAACGCGAATCGCTCCTCGTCGCCGGTGAAAATACTGCTGTTCTTCAACATAGACATGTTCATTCCGAGATCATCCATTAAATGACGCATAACATCGGACACATCATGGTGCTCGTCCTCGCCAGGAGTTTCGCCCTTTTCGTGACTAATATGTAGAGCTTCCTCAAGCTCCTGGTGAGACATGAACAGCTCGGTTATGGGTACGGCAGTTGTGAGGACTAGTTTGGCCTACTCATGTCAGCATTCTTTCTCCTAAACTGGATTATAAATGTCATTGGAAAAGGATATACCCTGCTCTCATAGATAGCGTCAATAAATGTAATAAATCTCCTTGCTAGATCTCTACTCTTATGATTCATACCGGGTACTTGCGTAACAATAAAAGCATCATAATGCCTCATCAGTTCAAGATAATCTGCCGCCCCGGTTGCTCGTCTAATAATCTCATCGAACGTGAACCACGCACACTTCCCACTCGCCTTCGGTACTTCAATTTCTCTGCCCCAGACGTGGTGTATGGCTCTGTGTGGTGGATCATTTTCGTAGTCACCTAGGAAGCGGAACCAGCGTTCGGCGTGGGTGTAGGCAGTTTCGTCTAGTGGGTGGTGGTATACGCCAGATGGCGGACGAGGAATCTTGCGATAATCAGTCGATGAATCGAGACATATGACGCGCAAACGGTCTTTTAGAAGGTTGATGGCTGGTATGAAGGATTCGCGCTGGATGCCGTTTTTGTAGAGGTCGTCGGGGTGGCGATTAGAGGTTGTTACAATTACGGTGCCGTGGGCCATGAGGCCCTCAACTAGTCTGCAGCAGGATCAGTACCTAGGCGTCCGGAGTGCTGCGTGGAGGCGAGCAGGATAGCGCGCGTACCGTCGCAGAATCATAGCATCAGCTACATCCGTACACTGAAATTCATCGAAGCACAAAACACTACTCCTCTCCGCAATCTCTGCTGATACAAATGGAATTGCATCAATATCGTTCCCATGTGCAATCTTCATCTTATGTAAATCTTTATGTACTCCCTGCATGAACGCATGGAAATGTATTCTTGTCTTCTTGGTAATATTCGGCGGTAACGTGTCGAAGAACAAATCCATCAGCATGGTCTTGCCAGAGCCTACATCGCCATACATATACAGTCCCTTCGGAAGGGTTTCGGGGATCGGTGGGAGCGAAGAGCGCGCAGGTTTCGAGGAGAACATGGAGAAGAGGGATTTCTTGGGCGGCTGGAGTGACTCAATGGTCGGTTGTTGGACGGGAGGTTGCTTGTAATGGGAGAGCATCTCGTGGAGGTCTTCGAGGTTCTGTATGATACCTGAGGGCAGCATTAACGCTGTGTGCGGCTTGGTTAAAAAGGGCGAAATTACACACCCCGCTGGTGCTCATCGTCCCTTAGCCTGCCGGAGTCGACACGCTTATCATACTCGACCAAGGGTCCATGGACTTTCGATTTTCCTATTTCCGTCAGCGTCAATGAGGGCGAGGCCTGCACCGGGTCTTGCCGTACTGCCACGAGCGTGTTGCGCCAACCGTCTAGACGCTCCAGCAATTGGGCGCAGTGCGACGCGCAAGGGCCCTATCCGGGAAGTGGTCGTACGGTCCCAGGCGTGCCGCTGCAGCCGTAGGGCCCTCAAGCAATCGGTGCAGAGCGTTCTCCTCGCGCTGCGCGCTGCTGTATTCACCAAAATGCGGCGCCCTGAAGTAGCTCGGAAGCGAGCTCGGAGCCCGCGCAGGGCCTCGGATGATATCATCTAGGTCGGCGGGCGGAGAATAAAAAAGATGCATGAAGAAATAAGGATAACAGCAAAATCTATACCATGGCAAAACGCTCGAGGCAAAACAACGAATGCGCAGTCCCGTTGGTCTGGAGTGTTGCAGAAGTCTGCACGCACCCGGATTCCTCGGCCATCGGAACCAGTCGCCGGTGAGTAATGGTCCGTGCACGATTTTGTTAGAGCCTCATCTCCTCCTAATCAAAGTCGCCTCGGCGCGAACTTGAAAGACTGCGATTCAACGGGACAATGACCCTCGATGCCAGCTACCTAGAAGCAGTCATGGCCAAGGGACATGCTTGAATCCTATACTATAAATACAACCATCCAATGACGCGGGATCAAACATCAATTGCCCTCTTCCTCTGTAGCTACGGTCTCATATCGCCCTCCTGCTCTTTGGTACCGCATCTTCGGCACCTCGTACAACCTCGTGTAGTCGACTCGGTCGCCGCCAATCCGTGCATAACCGCTCTCCTTCCTCTTAAATAGGGGTGCGCCATCACACCAAAAATCTTTACAGTTAGTAATAACGCCTCGCGAAAACGGATTGCCTTGCTGTCTTGCTTGGCTTGCTTGCGAGCCTTGTAAGGCGGTAGCGACAAAGGTGTCCAGGCCCAGTAAGCGTTTCCAGTGTTCCCAATTAGAATGCTTTTGAGGCTTCTTTCGGGCTCCTTCGCCCGTGTCTTGACCTGAGCCAAAGCCCGCAGTGGGGGCAGAACCATCTGCGACATCCTGTGATGTGTCCCCTGTGGTCACAAATGAGGTAAGAGCATCGGCGGGGGTATGGCTGGTGAGATGGCCGCGCATGCTTTCGTACGTAGTAAGATTCCGAGCAACCTGGAGGAGCTGCACCACAAGGAGCATTGTGACCCAGGTGAGTTGCAAGACTGTCCATATTGAAAGGACGATGGTAAATGGATCTTTGTTCAGAATCTTACAGAGGTCATCAGAAAGGACATTGCATTGAACTCCGTTTGGAGTATCTCGATTGTCCAGGTCTTCTTCAAGTCAGCGCCAAACTCGAGTACCTGTGCCAAGGTAGACATACAAGCAAGCATTAACCGCACCCAGAGAAGCACACCAAGCTCCATACACAACACATATAGCACGAAATGACGATGGTTGTTGTTTGCAACGCAGTTATTCACCCAGGGGCAGTGACTGTATCTATTAGTCTCCAGCTGGAAGTTTCTCGGGTTTAAAGCACTTACTGGTCTGTCTTTGCGACGCAACGTTCGCACCTCCTACAGTGCTTACTCCGAAGCGGCTTGCGGACCATGCAATTTATGCAGAAATTATTCTCATCAAAACGTCGCATCTCCATAAGCTCGTCGATGATAGCCTTCGAGGCACTCCGACTTGACGACTTAGGAACAAATCCCGGGTCAGATTGCATCGTGAAGAAATAAAAATATGTCGTGAGGCTGTAAAGCGCTGCAAATAATACATTGGCAAAGAAGTTTGTCTTGATTGTCCCTGGATTTGATGAGCTTTTTTTTTTTTTTAAGTTTCATGGTCGGGGTGGACTTACATGGCAAAACGTGGGTAATCCAACGAACCCCCACCCAAAACAACGTTCCGGCGAAGATGCCGGCCAAGAAAGGCTTCGGAGACGTTGGTAAGCCACTACAAAAACCATCAACAGAATACTCACGGAATGGTGGATGCTCCTCATATTTGAGGGACCCCACTGTAAAAGCTTTTGCGCCGCCCATTGCAGGCCATACGAAGCCGCTATCGTAAGCGGTGCACTAATGTATATTGGGTAATGGCTCAAGAGGTATACGCCGTTGAAAACAATAAGAAACGGCAGGAAAAATATAAACCGTGATAGAAACCATCTCGTGTCCTTGACCCAGGGTATGGGAAACTCCTTCGGTGTACCATCTTTGTTGTATCCAGCCTCAGAAAGTGCCCGATGCCACTGCCGCGTCGTATTCATGTCCTCTGCTGTCGTTGCGGGGGTCTTCCCGTCGTTGTTCTTTGCGAACCTGTCTGCCCCATACTCGATCAACTTCTGTATCGAGCCCTGAGATCCCTTCACAAGCGCCCAATGTAGGGCGGTAAACGCCTGATCGTCAGTCGCATAAACGTTCGCTCCCCAGCGCAGGAATAGGTCTACGCAAGATGGGTAGCCCTTGTACGCTGCCCACATCAAGGCTGTATGCGCCTGCGCATCTGGAATATCTACCGGGATATCCTGATGTAGGAGTAAGACGAGCTGGTAGACGTTGCCGTCGAGGGTTGCCGAGTGTAGGAGATTGAAGCCTTGATCATCGGTGAGGAGAGGGTCGGCACCATGTTCGAGGAGGAGATTAACAACGTAATAATGGCATCGTTTCGCGGCCCATAACACTGGAGTTGCAATGGCATCGCCGCCCTTTGCGTTCACATTGGCGCCGTTTTGAATGAGGAAATGGCACAGAGCGTAGTGGTTGTTGATGGCGGCCCACTGAGGCGTAGAAAAGATGTGTCAGAATTCTCTAGATAGATTTTCACATTGCGATAGCAACTCACATGTAGTGGTGTTATGCCCTCCTCGTCCGCATAAGTCGCATCGTATTTGCCGCTATTGAATAGCTTTTCCATGGCTGCTATTTCACCTAATCGCGCTAGCTGCATTATATCCTCCTCTACCGGCAACGCTGGCTTCTTGTCGCCCATATCCTCGAGCTCCACATGGTTATCGTCGACGGTGTGGCCGTTGGCCTCGTTCTGAGCGGCTGCAGGCGATGGGGAGGTCATTTCGGGAGCGTGGTTTGCGTTGTTCTCAGGAAGCTCGCGGTGAGTGAAGCAGCTATCGGACGATAGACATGCTGTTCATGCCGTCTTGAAAGATATTCGGGCGGTTAGGGGAAATTATAACGGAAGCTGACCAGGCATTGGAGAGTCCTCGTCGTGAGAAATGGCCAATGCTGCGGATGCTGGGGTCTGATGTTGTGGCGGTGCCAGCCGCGGCTTCCGCTAACCCTAGAAGAGCGCGGCTTCGTCGATCAGACCTTCAGATCCCTCCAAACACAACGGTGGAACACTTTCTCTTTCCAAAACAACTAAATATCTAGAATTTTCTCGAGCTCAGTTACAGTAGATCACATTATTTGACGGACTTCATTGCGAGTAAAGGAAGAAATCTTTGGAGAAATCCAATATTTAGCCCCCACTCTCCAAAAGGGGTAACACCTCAGGCGCTCAAAATAGACTCGCCAATCCTTTACACCCCTTCCCCAACACCTTTCTTTCACACGAGGAATACTCTTCAATACTAAGAACACCAAATTTTAATAGCCAGGAAGGGAAGATTTGTACAATAAAAACGAGCTCTAGCCCGGCCTAAAATCGCCCTCCATCTTCAACCTAGTCTCAAGATCCATCAAACTAGGGCGCAATCTTTTTAGCCCGTCCACATTTACCCCATTCCCATCCTTTAGCAACTCAAACAAGATAGCAAAGTCTTTCATAACTTTGAATAATGCCTTAGAGATGAATCCACTTGTGGTTAGCAAATCTTTTACAAATTCCTACTTAAATAACTTATTAGCTTCATCATGAGGCTTACCCTATAGGAAGGTACTGTCCCACAAACTCATCTACATAGGTGAAAGCCTGAGAGGAGAACCATGCAGCATCTGAGACGGTAACAAGTTGAAGTAGCTTGTTCTAGATGATAGTCTTCCACATAGTAGCTAGCGCCTTACCCTCAAATTTGCTGGAGAGGCCTTCCATGAATAATATTGGACGTAGAATGACGTATATCACGTCGGTGCCTAAGGCATTCTGCCTTGGGTGCCTCTCAATGTTGTATTTGGTAGCCCAAGTTTGTACTGGCGTTGACGACGAGGAGGATTTGACGCCGCCACGATCGGTGGAACTAATCCCGATGTATTTGATGTTGGCAGCTATGGCGGCGTCGACGAAACTTTTGCCTTGCTTTTCTTCAATCTCCTTTCCACCTTTCTTCATGACGGTTAATTACTACGAAATTTTAGCAATAGAGATGCCTTGATTTGGGGCCCATAGATTCACCTGTACAAAGAAGACGCTCCGAATCGGCACTTTCTAGGTTCTGCGTGCCTTTTTCGAAGACACCAGGCGCATCATTAGATCTCATTGAAACAACGTGGCATTCAAGGTTCCTTTGAGTACCTTATGTTCGGCCGACGAGGATGAATTTCTTGTCAAAACGAGTATTCGAAAGTCTAATCCCTATAAGGCTCTTATGACAGTGCCGCTTTGCTAGCCAGTAGCGCCGGTTACAAGAATGGCCTTAGGCATAACAGAAGAAATAAGCACCAAGGAAATGTGTATCTACCAAAGAGAGAGCAATAAAAGATATGACAGATCCTAGCTGGAAGGAGTGCGAACCTGAGATAGTCACGTAATGTAGACCTAGTTCAAGTGAAGGAAACGCCGCTTATATAGCCCTTTATGGCCCTGAGCATGCATACTTGAACTTACATATATTCACGTCGACCATAGGTCGGCGGGCAAAGAACCTTCACCAGTTTCAACCGTAAATGAGGGTTCACCATGCTTTCTTTAAAGGTATGGGCCGAATCCTATGACGGAAGCGTGTACTATGCCGTTAATCGTAAAGGAGAATTGCTCTGCAAAGATGACAATGGGACTACTAGTTAATAGGTATTGTCGATTTAGGAACTTGTTATTGCTTTTGGAAGGGCTTCCCTCCAATTCACCTTCCTCGGTGCAGAACTGAGGTTGGTGGTGGGTATATAGAGGATTCGGACATTATGAATCCGGCTCGAAAATCCGAACAAGAAATCCGAGGAAGAAGAACCTATGAGGCCACGTCGCATCCCTTAACCATGTTAAGAGGAGGCTGTTAAACTGTAGGACATGGTAGTAATGGTGGTGAGTGAGGTCGGCAAATCTTCACTCAGTCGACTTTCAATGGAAGCAAGGACGACTGCCCCTATTTGGGACTAGCACCTTGGCATAAAACGTATCTCGCACCCACAAAATTACCCCACGAGGACGCCACTTTATTTGAATCATCATAGAACAAACGTTCTCTAATCCGCGAACACAACGGATATTCCTGCAGGTCACACATTCCCAGATACAAAATATGTCTCGAGTAGCAGGGTAAGTTGCCCTCCAACCGTCTGCTAAAAAATTGCTTAACAAATCTCTCAGTCGCACCGACTGGGCCGAAGAAGAAGACGAGGACTCACTCCAGCTCCCGCAGCAGCAGATTATAAAAAACAAGGATGGAACTGAGACGATAATCACCTACTCCGTCCGCGAAGACGGCAAAAGAGTGAAAACTACTCGCCGCATCAAGAAAACAACAGTCAAGCAAGTCGTCAACCCGCGCGTGGCCGAGCGAAAGCACTGGGCGAAATTCGGCGCCGAGAAGGGCAAGCCTACGGGCCCTCAAACCGACACGACCAGCGTCGCAGAGAATATTGTGTTCAGACCGGTAGCAAACTGGAAGGCGAGCATAGAGGATAAGAACGATGAGGCGAAGAAGAAGTTGGAGGTTAAGAATGCGAAGATCAAGTGTAGAATCTGTTCTGGAGATCACTGGACGACAAAATGTCCATTTAAGGATACTATGGCGCCGGAGGGCGAGCCTGCACCCGTCGACGTGCGCGACGACGTGCCGGAGGCGGGTGCGCTGGGTGGTGGTGGATCCAGCTACGTACCGCCGCATTTGCGACGAGGCGGTGCTGGGGCCGGTGAGAAGATGGGTGGCAAGTTTGAGAGGGACGATTTGGCTACGTTGCGTGTCACCAATGTGTCTGAGTTCGCAGAGGAGCAAGATCTCCGCGAGATGTTCTCGAAGTTCGGTCACGTCACGAGGGTCTTCCTGGCGAAGGATAGGGAAACGGGAAAGGCAAAAGGCTTCGCGTTCGTCAGCTATGCCGACAGGTCCGATGCAGCGAGAGCCTGCGAGAAGATGGATGGATGTAAGTGGACCCAAGATGCAGGATTAACGCATTCGCTAACCTTCAATACTCAGATGGTTTCGGTCACCTCATCCTGCGTGTCGAATTTGCTAAGAAGTCTACCTAAGCTGAATCCTTTCGTGTCCTCGGATGTACGACACTCTCCACTTCCTTTCGACGTCACATGGTTTATGCACTTACGTGGTCAAGAGTTTCCTTTGGCGTCACGGAATCGCAGATTGGGCAGATAAAAGGTAGGGCAGTTACTTTAGGCTGATTGTCATGTATTATGACTTCAATTAATATCTTCCTTCTCAAATTTATCGTTGATTCATGTCAATAATCTTATTCTATGCGCATTAGCATTCATCTAACCACAACAGCTAGCTCTCGGAGCCCAAATTCCATGAGACCCTGCCCCCGTTTGGAAATCGACCAACAGGAACAGGCTTAGGAGTCTGAATGATGTCGCTGTTGGTTCGTGGCAATGCTAATGGAGATTGCTGTATGTGGTCACTATTTTGTCGCAAGAATTCCTGTCCACCGTAGTGAGTTGCATGTGAATGTCTACTCAGTACTCATTAACATCTCGGATAGTGAGTAAATAGAGGCCAAACTTACTCGGGCGGCTGCACACTGCTCCTTCGACTAGGTGGTACGCTCCCTGAAAGACTTGGTAAGGCACTTCCTGCCATACTTCCACTCAGACTAGCAGTATACGTTGCAGCATGTTGAGACTGGGGTGTCGACGGTAACCACCCGCTGCTCGATATGCCTTCTTTGTCCATAAGTTCTTGGAGAATATCCTCGGTGATGACGAGTAGATGTTCATAGGCCCCGAGTCGAGTTCCCTCTTTAGCAGATGAGCAGTGGATGTACGACCTACCCGTCGGGTTGTGCTCCACTATGGCGGCGCCGATTCTTCTTGAAGACCTGTGTGCGAAAGAAATTATATCTAGGTGGCGTGTCGGACCGTAGATCGCTCGTGCATTTGCTATATCCATTTATCAATAATCCGCCCTATTCCATCTCACAACTAATATATGTTGGCAGGTGAAATCATAGATGACTTACCGAGAACTCTTGACCTTGTACATTCCAAGTTGTCCTCCACGTCCTTCTCCTCCATATGGTGGAGGATCTGCGACGCCGTCCTCTCCAAGGTCAGGTTCTCGTACGAGTCCTTCCCTCGTTTCATGTCTTTGAGCGTCTCGATCATTATCCCCGCTACTCAGATGGGGTCGCTCAACGTCGGTCTTGTTGGCCTTTTTACGCTTGTACTTTTCCTTGAGTTTAGCGTGCGTCGTCTTCTTTCGAAATGACTGGCGAGGACCACCTTCTTGCGGAATCGTATTTGCTCTGCTTTCGGGGCGAATGGAGGTACTTGTGCGCGATGGCGGAGCTGAGTATCGGCGTTGGGACCTAACAAAAGGGGGAGTGGTTTGGAGTAGGGGAGGAGTTCGTGGTTCGAAGGATGTTGAGGACCGTGAACTTGGTGATCTTGTGTTCGCCGCGGGGGTTCGACTGTAAGCCGTGGAAACCGGCCTGCTATAGTATGGAGGAGCCAGCCTGTCCTGGGAGTAACTTGGGCGTTGCGCTCTGGTGGTACGGGTCCGGGCCGGACGTGGACGTGGCGGGAGAAAAGGAGGACCGCAGGCCGGTGCACAAAGGAGGGGAGATAAAGGAAACACTATTGCGGTTATTACCTGTGCCAGTGTAAGGTGCAGCACAAAAGTCAAAGGAAAATAACATACTCGGTTACAGGTAGGGATGGGAGTGGCACGTTTATAGCGTATGTGAGTGCGTGAAAGGGTTGGGGGTGGAGACGTGTAGAAGTTACGATATTTATGTAGGTACGTGTGCCCGCAATGATATCTGAGGAGAGAACTTTGGGCATACGTTCGTGTGTGCTAATTGCTCTTACTATATTTGAAGTGCTGGCTAGATCTTAAGGTGCATCACACCTTCTTTCATTCACAGTCCCATGGTAACCGGATTAGCCTGCGTACTCCACTATTCTTTACCGTGGATACTGTGCCAAATTGTGGAGAAGACTTGTGAAACAGGAAAAGCGCAACCCGTCTTCCTAGTGGCATCGCTTCCTCCGGTATCCTCTTCGACTGCTCTAGCGAATAAAAACTGTTGATTGAGCGATCATGCCAAGATATGGGTGGCCTAAGGTAAGGTTCTACGTTACTCTCGTTGTGTGTATCTAAAAGACTAGAAAAGACCTTGGGGAGTCAAGGTGCTTGGAAGATACTCATCATGTGCCGGCGGCGACCATTTATTCGCAATTAATCCATTATATTATACCAATACAAATGGAAACATTTAAGTACCTGTTTCTCGTAGCGCTGGGAAACACCTCTTAATCACATGAAGATCAAGGCATGCACTCAAACCCCACGTCTCCATTTATGTATAGTTTCATTTCCTTTGCTGTGTTGTTTGCAAGCACGTACCGTGGATTTGTCACAGGTGAACCCCATTATATTAAAGACAATCCTCAACATTTGAATATGTAGGAGTAAGCTTTTGGGCTAAGGGTCCTAGAAACATAAGTTGGGAGCCAAGCCCGAACAAGCTCTAGTTGATTGTCCTAAATCGGAATAGTTCCTTCACGTCAAGTATATGCCAGCGACTCGAAGATAGCTTGCTTTTCGTCTTACTCGCACGGCTCATACAGTAACATTGTTCGCCACGGACGATGGTAGCTAGCCCCAGTTCATCTCTACATGCTGTGCCGTATCGATGCCTTCATCAATTCCTGTTATCAATAGAATTGCTAGATTTCCGGGTAACCGGGAACAGTTGCACCGGTAAAAGCACCATCCATGTGCCCCCGCGCTATCCGACCTTCCCTTCACGTCTTGGTCTCTGACCCCATTTTCATTCCTGGCATGCCACAAACGCAATAGTCGCGGCGATAAGAAGTTATCACTGGCATCTGATTGATCCTTCGGGTTGTTCTTGAATCTAGAGCCAGATTTTATTCCCGATAATCCGATTAGATATACATACTAGCTGTCATAACATGGGGCTTTCAAGGAGCTTGGGTATATGAAGCTCTAAATAGAAAGGTGGGCGAAGCGCACTTTACATCTTTACAGCCGTCAGGCAGATTCAATCGCATCAATCCATTACCCAATAATAGCCTAACAAGCAATGCAGTTGACACTATTTGGACTTGCATTTTCTGGGCTTACCTCTGCTGGAAGGATCTCTGAAATAAGCCACCGGAAAGGATTCTCGCCGCACTTGAAGCGCGCCCCCGAGCCACCAAGGCATAAGCGGTTTTTGAACGAGACCGACTCTTACCGATTCTACAACAATGATACTGCGCGTACGTCCATCCAAACAAGATTGACCTTCCATTCGACGATTTACAGTCGACAGCATACTTTGTTGATTCGTTGCCCGACCTGCCATTCGACCTCGGCGAGTTCTATTCTGGCCTGATTCCAATTGATATGAACAATGCATCCAGGGCCTTGTTTTTCATTTTTCAACCCACAATTGGCGAGCCTGTTGACGAGATTACCATATGGCTCAATGGTGGTCCGGTGAGGATACTTGTTCCGGCTAATTCTTCTAGACTAATTGTGTAGGGATGCTCATCGTTAGAAGGCTTCTTGCAAGAGATCGGTCTCTTCCAGTGGTCATGGGGTGAATACGCCCCCCATATAAACCCCTACTCGTGGGTTAACCTTACAAATGTGCTTTGGGTTGAGCAACCCGTTGGGACAGGTTTCTCGATTGGCGACGTGACAGCTACTAGTGAAGAGGATATTGCAAAGGACTTTGTCGACTTCTTCGTTAACTTCCAGAAGATCTTTGGCATTTCTAAATTCAAAATATTTGTGACCGGAGAGAGTTACGCAGGCCGCTACGTACCTTACATCTCAGCCGAAATGATCGACCGTGATGATACAGAGTGCTTGGACCTCTCGGGGGCATTGATGTATGACCCATGCATCGGAGAGTATGTCTGGGGACAACAACAGGCGGTGGCTTTCCCCTACATCCAACAGTACAATCCTGTCATCGGTTTCAATCAGAGCTTCTTAGAAAAGCTTGAAGCTCTTGATAAGTCATGCGGGTATGCTGATTTCAGAGAGCAGTATATGTCGTTCCCACCATCTGGCGTACAGCCGCACAAGTATTTCAATTCGAGCGGGGACGCTAATTGCGATGTCTGGGGCATGGGTTGGCTTGAAGCTTTCCATCCAAATCCATGCTTTAACGTATACGAGATCGGGATGCAATGCCCTCTCCTATCTGATCCGCTCGGCTACCCCACAGACCTCCAATACTCTTACCCCGGATTGCCAATCTACTTCAATAGGACTGACGTTAAGAAGGCTCTACATGCCCCTATGGATGTTAACTGGTTCGAATGTAAGGGTCCAGTATTCATTGGAGAGGGTGGCCCTCAAGACGAAGGGGACTTGTCTCCGGATCCGATACAGTCCGTCCTTCCGAAAGTCATTGAGAAGACCAATCGCGTCCTAGTAGCCAACGGAGATCTTGACTACGAGATTATTACCAACGGTACTTTGCTTGCCATCCAAAATATGACCTGGAATGGTGCCTTTGGGTTCCAGAATACCCCAAATACGACAATTAATATTGAGCTGCCGGACCTGATGTATATGGACGTATTTGTCAACACCGGATTCCCTAGTGGAACGGAGGATCCTCAGGGTATTATGGGCGTTCAGCATTATGAGCGGGGATTGATGTGGGCTCAAACGCACTTGAGCGGACATATGCAGCCTCAGTTCCAAGGAAGATCTGCTTACAGACACCTCCAATGGCTCTTGGGTAAGATTGAAAAGCTATGAAGGAATAGTAGGGTAGAGTTGGGAGTCCTCGTGCGCTAGATGATGAAATCTAGTGCAAGTAATTGAAAATACATCGCGGTAACACTAAGTTTCCAATTTTGTGAGAGATAGTACACGTGATGAGACGCTGGTGCGAAAGGAGGGGCCAATTTTGACGATTTTCTCCGTCTCATCTCCGCGAGAAAAAATATCATCAGGTCCTTTTCGACGGTAATCAAACCGGCCGGGTGTGTGAGTTTAGGCGCCAAATCCGACCCTATCTTCTGAATACGTCGGAATCGAAATTAAGTCCGAGGTTCTCCGAATGGATTCGGACGTATTCCGAACTCCAACGATATCACACTGAACACGCAATTTATCACTTCCGTACTGATATATAGCTGCGCTACTAGGCTCTTTACCTTATTAAAAGCACCTAAGCAGCATAAGAATCCTATTAACATGTCTACTACTCCGAATGGCTACCTCTCGAGTGTCTCCAACGGGGTATACTATAATCCGCACCCCCACCTCCTCGCCACGCCTCCTCGAACTAGCGAGTAAGTTTCGCGAGACAAAACTCGGAGCTCTTGAAGCAGAGCCTAATGGATTCGCTGTCAAGCATGCCAAAGAGATTTTGCATCCTTTGGCGATATGGCAACAACGACTTGCAGCTCCGTCGACCGTCCTCATCTGCGTAGCCACAACCGATGCAATTTCCGATGAAAGTGACGAGAATCAGTTGCTATCGGGTGATTGGGTTGGAATGGCAACAATACGGGGACCTCTACCTTACACTACCTTCCATCTACCAGAATCAGGGCAGCCTATACCAGACGACCCTGAGCTCGAGACGCGATGGCACCTCTGCAATGTATATACTTCACAAGCACACAGAGGCAAAGGGATCGGAAGGAGGCTCATTGATACGGGTATATTATTTGCTCAGGAACAAACACGAACTTTGGAAGGGAAGAAACGATTGAATGCTCGGGTTAGGCTTTTCTGCAACCCGGAGAAAGCCTGGATTATGAATATGTACAAAGGTATGGGTTTTGAAGAAGCTGGAAAGTGTACATTAAGGGAAGCTTTTTTTGCGAATGGTGACGGGCAATTGGTGCCGGCGGATACTTCTAGTACTGAAAAGGCTAGGCAAACGTGGGAACGCCGATACGGACTGGCGATGGAGAGAATTATCGCCGTGTGAAGGGGTCGCGCATTTGTACTTGGTATGTCGCTGACTGTCTTGCCCGCCTTTGTCTAGGCTGAGGTTATTTCAAATCCCGTGAGGCAGGATTGCATTAGCGCCGGGCGTCTTGGTTTCTAGCTGAGCCGTAGCAGGCAGACACCTAAGACGTCAACACCAGATCCTTTTGATATTAATAGTAGATACATCACTTTCATGATTATAACAATTGCTAATGTCATTCATTGGGGCATCTGAATATGAGCACACACCTTCAAGTCTTTTCACTGTCAAGGACCAACGATCTGTGGGAAAAGGCGCTGTCAACCCTGGATCCGGATATCCAATCAGCAATAGAATACAAGCCCACTGGCAATAGTAATGTGGCTACTGCAGCGCTGAGGATCGTGAAAGAGAAACGAGATCTCTGTCTACGCAAGAGTTGGACATTTCGAATGCCGAGCGGCAAGCTCATAGTTCGAGACATCCTCGACAAGATCGTGGGATCTATTGACAAATTCATAGCTGTTGGCGATGTAGCTATTCAATTTGATCCCACGCATGCCGCTCTCCCTTGGGCAGCGGTCCGATTCGTGTTGAGAGCCGCTATTAGTGACCAACATGTCTTCGGAGAAACCATCGAGGGGTTGGAGACCGTATCGCTGCTAATTACGTAATATGCCATATTCGAAAATCTTTATTTGAGCAAGCCATCTACTCTTTAATCAGACATAGAGGCAGGTTTGCTCGCTTCATATGTAGAAATTCTGAAGCATTTAGCGAAGGCGAAAATGTATTTCCAGAAGCCGACATCCGGAGAGCTAGCAGACCTGAAATAAAGAGTGACACTAATTCCCCCTTTAGTTCGCATTTTAAAGGCAGTGTTTGATCCATCGGAACCCTGGGATCTGTAGAATATTACTAAGAAGGAGGATAGGTTGGCTCGTCTCGCTCACACAATTGATGCAGAGAGTCATTCAAAAAACCGCAGTTAATGTGGAGGCAATTCAAGCATTGCTTTCCTTACTAGTAGGCCTTGTATAACGAGTAGTAAATATGGCAGACAAAATGTTCAGGACAGCGAACGAGGGCGAGTTTTTAGAATGCTTGCAATGGCTCTCACCAGTGCCGGTTCCTCATCACCATGAAATGCACTCGTCGAATCGAATCGCCAGTACTAGAGAATGGCTACTCAATCATCCAAAATTTTGGGCTTGGAATGATTCAAGCGACTCATCGATATTGAAACTCCATGGGATTCCAGGTTGCGGTAAATCCTCTATTGCTTCAGCTATTGTCGACGATTTCATCTCAGACAAGAGCGGATCCATACCGCTTGCCTACTTCTACTGCGCTAGAAACACATTCGAAATCGAGCATTCTAGTCCGACTGACATAATGGGAAGCCTCGTCCGGCAGCTTACAATATCAAAAAACCATCCTAGCAAAATTCACGATACAATTTTTGGCGTGTATGAGCAGAAAATTTTGGAAGCCAAGCTCACCGGATTTGATATAGTAAGACTGAAATTGGAGAAATGCATGGATTTGATCATAGAATTTAATAAGTCGAGTCCAATTACGATGGTTATTGACGCCGTGGACGAAGTCGCAAGAGATGGTCGACCGACGTTGCTGAACTCACTCAAACAGCTAACCAAACGGTCCGCTAACGCGACGAAAGTGTTCCTAACTACGAGGACAGATAGCCAAATTCTAGCTTATGTAGAGAAGGATTTGGCGACTGCCGTGGACAGGAACATAGTTAGGTCGGACATCGAAAAGGTCCCACATCATCTACTTGCTCAAGCCATCAATGAAAAGAAGCTGCTTAAGGGTCATATTTCGGAAGAGCTGCGATTGAAGCTTGAGAATTCGCTTATCGAAAGTGCTGGAGAAATGTAAGACGCGTATTTAGAAATCGAATACCCCACTTATAAATAGCAGGTTCCTAGCCGTTACCATCCAACTAAAAACTTTGTGCTCACAAAAGACCGAATATGAAATCGACAGCGTCATGGATCAATTACCTCCAACCTACTTGGACGAAATGTACGCCAAAATGTATAATGATATCCTACAAATGGATTCGCGGACGCGGGACATTGCTTTTAATACGTTTTCAATCCTGTTGTGTGCACAGGAACCGTTAAGCCCCAAAGTCCCTGTGGCAGCGTCTTGTGTCGTAATCGAGACCTGTCTATACTCTTTAGAGATCGATGCATTAGTCGACATATGCTTTAGTCTAATATTGGTTGACTCGAAATTAGATGCTGTTCGATTTGCCCATTTGTCCGTTCAAGAATTTCTTGAAGCAAAGCCCGAATTTCAATATCAACTTAACCATGAAAGAATTGCACATATTTGTCTGAAAGTATGCTCAGGAACCTGTCCTACATCCGGAGATGTCATACTCGGGATGCAGGAAAACATCTATCAATACTGTGGTGAGAGGCGAATCTTGTCTCAGGGAGGGAGATGAGGAATTGAACTGCTTGATTGAGGATGGCTAGCGGGCCATATTTATGTACATAGGAAAAGGGATATATTAGCTGATATCCAGCGTGATATCGTACAACGATATCGGATACAACTCGGCAGACTTGCCAAAATTCCTATCACAAATACGGCGTCTTATAATGGATGCTCCATTGCGAGCTGCTCTACCTCAGGTCTAATAACTCTATTCTCACAGATAGATTGAGAGCATTTCTGTTTGATGAATCAGGAGCTGGAATCCAATTTTTAGTTTGGCTAGGGGAGATTCAACAATATGTTGATTTATTAACTCGCGATCATACAATATATTGGGACCTGAGTGCTGTTACCAGTGAGACCTCTTCGCCAATTTTCGCAGTCTGCTTAATTGGAAGAGCCGAACTACTCCAGAAGCTATTATCAAGCGGAGCCTACGACTGCAACAGGAAAAAACATGTTAGGAGCTATGAGCATCTACCTTGCCTCGGCTAAGGGTCATAGGGAAATTGTTCAGTGCCTCCTGAACCTAGGCAGCGATCTCAACATCCAAGGCGGATTGTTCGATTACCCCTTAAACGTTACTTGTATTTTCGGCTATAGCCATATTGCTCAACTGCTTCTGGACCATGGCGTTGACCCTCTACTCCGTGGGAAGTTCTTCAGTGCATTCCATGCGAGCGCGTTTGGAGACCAGGAAGCATTTGCCATGCAAATTTTAGAGGCCTTGCATATATCAAAAAAAAGGTGATTATGACAAAATAATAGAGCAATGTGCCTATGCTGGTTTCTCTGAGTGCCTAAAGAAAGTGGAGAAAATGCAAGGATCGTTTTACAATCGCTAGGTTTGAGAGATCGTAATCTTGTTGAACAAGCAGTTGCTCGAGATCATATCGGATTCCTGAACCGCATTCTCATCAAGCTAGAACCTGGCCGGCTGCCTAAGCATGGAGTTTATCTGGCAGCATTGACGGGTAGGGATGGCATGGTACATCACTTGCTCGAAGAAGGGCAACAAATTAACCAAGGTCCGCTCGGTAAACCCCTTCGCGCTGCGAGCCTTATGGGACACATTTCGACAGTATGAATTCTCCTTGAGTGCGGTGCAGACACCAAATCAACCAAGATTGGAAATCCTCTGGAAGCTGCTGTTATGAGGGGACATCTCGCAGCAGCAAATCTTGCAGTCCAACATGGAACGAATGTTAATACTGAAGGTGGTGTCTACGGCAATGCACTTCAAGCTGCAGCATACAGGGGTCTCTCGGAAGTATTCGAGTTACTTCTCCAAGTGGTGCAAACGTTTATGCGAAGGGCACGTTCACGGATGCTTTTCATGCAGCAGTAGAAAGGAGTCACGAAAATATTGTCAATATTTTACTCAAAAAAGGGCATCAATTTCAGATCGAACCCCCTAGAGTGCAATACGACAGGTATACCCCAACGACGAGGCATTATGAACGATTATTCAGAAAAGCATCTCCGACGCGTCATTCGACTAGGCCTCGAACAGAGCTTCCCTCAGAAGCTAGCAGATCTAGAAGGGATTCGACAATACATATTTCTGTCCAAGATATCGTAGATGAACTGGTAATTGGAGATGAAATTCAGTGGAAAGAGTTCGCAGATGAAGCTATGTTTTTGGATAGGGCACGCAATTATGCTCTCCAACTTCTTGCAGCCTCAGGAGACGGAAGTTCTGTTCGCCATCTATTGGAGCGACGGATTGAACTCCGAATTCCGGACGATATCATTACATTAGCGTTCAAAGGAGCAGCGCAGAACGGACAAATCGAAGTGGTGTCTACAATTTGTGAACTAGTGCCACATGCCATCAGATACACGCGAGAGGCAGTAGAGCAGGCAGCCGAGTATGGCCACTTGGTTGTTGTCAAATTCCTTCTAGCATATTGCCATTGCACACGTTCAGAAAGGACTGAGTTAGGGGACTAAATTGGAGATAATCTATCCCCAGCACGCCACTCTTATCATATTCTAGGCCTAATAGATCAGGCGACAGTGAGCCGAGAAACGAAGCACAATCATCCTCGAGAGCGATGGATTCTGACTAGGTTCGAAGCTCATCACTACGAAATGTTATACCTGACAAAGCCGTGATGAGGGTGATTAAGGCAGCCGTATGGTCCAATCAACTGTCGATTTTCGGTTACGCATGGTCTCAATTGGACCCCGCGTATATTATTAGTCCGCCTGGAGCCACAACTTATTCTGTACTCTTGTGTGAGGCTATCGAGTCCGGAAGCTCAGACATTGTCGGGTTCCTACTGTCACGGCATACCAAAACTCTTGAAATAGATGTCATTTATAAGGCGATCGAAACCACCTGCGAACGGGGTCACATTAAGGTGGTTAAACTTATTGCGGAGACATCTATACATTTATTTGACCAGATTAGAATCGTGGGTGCTTTAAGGCTGACGGTCTATAATGGTCATATCGAGCTTTTCCAATTCCTGATCGATATGTGCCCTAGAGAAGCCCGGCAATCTTGTGTTCCAGAACTTTACGTCCTCGCAGTGGGCAATGGGTATCTCGGTATCTTACGTTTGCTGAGAAATGACATACTGAAACTGGAGGACAAATATAAGATCATGGATGTATCTTGTCGTATTGCAGCGCAAAATGGCCATGCAGATGTTGCGTGTTTTCTTCTTCTAGAAGGTATCGAAATTAATACACCAATAGCCCTAGTATTGGACTTCGGACTGGCAGATTACACAGAAGTATCACCACCGAGTAATGGCCTTAAAATAAGAAAGAATTCCTATCACCAGCGTGAACCTTGCAGTATTCTGCAAGCGGCAATATAAGGCTAGACACATCATTATAACTTTTCGGACGGCTGGAGGAAGGCCAATTGGCAAATGCGAGAACGCACTGTGATGGAATTCATAAAAGATGGTGCTCACGTACATGAGCGAACTTTGGATGTTAACACTCCCCTTCATTTTGCTATCGAAGAGTTATCTGTAACTGCTGTTGGAACAATGATCAATCGTGGTGCTGATCCTAATGCGACTTCAAGGAGTGGTGAAACGACACTGTCGGTAGCAACAAGGCGCTCTCGCAATTCGAAACAAATCATAACGATACTCCTAGATATAGGTGCCTTGATTCCACATAAAAATGCTGCACCAAATCCATTGCTCGACAATATCTTGACAAATTTCTTCGGTAGCTCTGAGCCAAGTGGCATTGTCTATAATACCTTTTAACACCCTCTAGCTGATGGTCCTGGAGGGGCTCTTAGAGTGCTTTTGCAAAGGCTACCATTCGAGCAGGCAACTGATGAAAGATATGGCTTGCTTCTTCGTATGGCTGTTGTAGCAGGAAATTTTGATTTTGTGAATCTTCTAATACAGCGCTCCGTCGATCTGGATGCAACGGGCTATTGTCAAGGAAGTCCACTCCAAACTGGGGCTCGATTCGGTCATTTTAAAATCGCTAAGAAACTAATAGACGTAGGTGCCAAGGTTGATCTTGTCGGCGGCAGGTACCAGACGGCTGTGAGAGCGGCAGTAACTGGGGAACACATCCAGATGCTGGAGTTGCTGGTAAAGGACGGTGCCAACGTCAATTTAAAGAGGAAAAAATCAAGTTTGCGGACGCTCCAGCTTGCAATCCAGCGTCGCAACTTGGAAATTGTCCAATGTCGTCTTCAAAACGGGGCAGATGTAAACGATAGCACTGAGAAAGAAAATCCATATTTTGTATCTGCTTGCGCAATGGAGGAACTAGCCATTGCAGAGTTATTGATTGCATCAGGCGCCGACGTAAATGCACCAGGGAGGCCTACAATGACCAAATCTATATTCGAAGTTGCAGTAACGCCACTACATATTACTTGCCATAATGGATCAACGGAACTGGTTAAGCTGCTCGTTAGTCATGGCGCTAACGTAAACACTCAGATAGAAACCCAAGGCACACCTCTACAAGCCGCAGCAACTCATGGAAAGACACTTCTAGTCGATCTCCCACTAGAATTAGGGGCTAGTTTCACACCTTCAGTCATAATCGAAGATGCTCGCAAAGGCCAAACGAAGATTGTACAGGCTCTCTTGAGCAATACCGTAACTGACATATCTCTTCTACCACCGGCGCTCGAAGCCGCGTGTAGAGGGAAGCAATTGGATACTATCAGATACCTACTTGAGGAGCTTGTTGACACAGTTTTCGAGGAACAAGCGCTTTGCGCCGCGGAAATAGCAGCATGCAAAGTTCGAAACGACAAAATTGTGCAGCTAATACTAGATCTTGATTCGTCCCCATTGAATGATATTCTAGCTGCTGCAACTGCGGCGGGACTGATTGGCAGTGTCAATCTTATCGCAAATGGAATCGATCCAAACAGGATTAATAATAACGGAGACCTTCCACTGCATATCGCGAGTTTCTACCTACGACTTGATCTTGTGAACCTCATCCTAGAAGCAGGTATGAACACGAACACAAAGACTGCAAGACATGGCGATCTAATACGAAATGCACTCGAAAGATGCCTTGCATTCATGACCCAAACCCTAAAGAAATCTAGTCCGATAAAGGATATTACATGGCAACTGCTGCAGAATCATATATATCAGATTACAGATTGGGCACGGGAGAAGGAAGATGAACGTGCTCTAATAGAAACGTCCGACTCTGGCTTGGAACTTGATGAAGTTATATTCGATTACTCCTCTGCCTTCCTACCTCATGTACCCGGACTCGAAGAGTTTCATCAATGCTCGAAGATCATACAGATTCTTTTTGGTCATGGGGCACGCCTTGATACCACAGCAGAACCTTTTGGTAACCATCTCCACCTTGCAGCACATCTTGGCCATCAAAGCTGGGTACAAAATTTCCTTGACATGGGAATGGATGTTAATGGCATTTTTGGCGACTTTGAGACACCTCCACTAGCTACATTTTTCGGAAATCAAGTGGAAATCGCAAAGTGTCTCATCAGGTTTAGTGCAGACGTTAATTACAAGTCTGAGGTACACGGTTCTGTGCTTTTTGTTGTCTATAGCAAGATAAGGATCTTAGGGGGGAAGAAAACGAAGGAATTTGCGGCATTGCTTCAGGCGCATGGTGCCCAGATAAGCATTGACGCGATACCTGCGGCACTACAAGAGTCATTGGATGTTGCTAGTGATGCATCCACGGCCTCAGAAGTCAATTCTGATATCACTATAGCCCGATTCAATTTTATTTGAATCTAGAAGACAGCATTGTTCAAATCCAAATCACCTCTCGAACATTTGATTATCCATCGCGCGGCTATTTTCACGGCACTTAAAGTCACACGATTCGTGACAAGGATTAATCGAATTCTTTCGTTTTTAACCAAGAGGTCATAATATTGGGGAGAATCCTTTAGGATACATCCACTCGCGACCAAATTCCTTTATTTTACCACCCTTTGAATACGTGTCTAGTCTCATACGGTCTAGGGCGAGTGGCATTGCCTCTTCGTCATCGTGTCAACCTCCCTATTGATGGATTTCCATTGTAGCTAGGACCGGGGTTCGTATTAAATCATCTCGAAATAGACATAATATGTCCTATAGTAGAAAGGGTGTAGTGAAGGCGATTCGTTCACCTCGTGGCATCGAGATCCGGCATTGTCACATGTTTCTACTATCCTATTATAGTTGGTCTGTTTTCGGGCCTATATAGTCTCGCCATCGCCAGCTTCTGCCGAGGCAGGCCACTTACCCTCCTTCAATACATCAATATTTGCCTCAGCAATTGATGGTCCCTGATACGCGACAGGCATCATTGAGGGCTCGATCAAGATCCATTGCCTAAAATTCCACCATGACCGCATGTACCCCGACTATTTATCATCTGACCATTATATGCACTCCAATATTGTCTGTTTATCCCTTGCCTTCAGATTGCTTAACTGTTTCCCCTTCTCTTCGATCTTTTCGATGAACCCTATAGGGAGATGTCCTTGGGACTCTAAAATTCCGTTTCGATTGACCAAGATGCTTTTGCTCGTGTTTAAGTAGCGCTCTCGAAATATGCCTCAGAGGATATCCTCGGCATTCGTAAGTCCGGCTGGTCGCGGGTAGTAGGGGTCATTCCTGTAAAATGCATCTACGGCTTGATCGAGTCCATCCTCTTCCATTGCCAGTGGTTTACATGACTCATAATCCAGGAGCCATATGTTATGAGGCCCGAGCAACTCCGACTTGAAAGATGTCGCTGAGCATTGAGGATAGTCTGCCATCAGCACTAAGACAAACTCCACGCCGTTCGCATCGATTTCGGCGCACCAATGCAATTGGGCCAGGGCGTCCGCTAGAGCTAAAGAGTACCCCATTATATCAAGCCGCATCTCCTCCATCCGGTCCACATGCAGTAAGTAATTCCGCAGAGTGAAGGGCATTAAAGTAAGCTTCCGAGTGCTAGGCTTCCGACGACGCCCAAGATACAGCCGTGTAATGCAATCTTGATCCTGTGGATTTGCTCGAACAGCACTCTTCAGCGTCTCCGGGCAATAGTGCTCGATCAACGTTTCCCTCACTTCAGAAGGCATGGGTGGAATGCGCTCGGTTTTAATTAACCGACATGGATGAGTGATTTCGTATTCAGGGAATCGTTTCTGATTTTCTTTCCACCAAGGGTCATGAGTTTCGATGATGCCGTAGCAGGAGGTGATGCGAATAGGCATACGAGAAACCTTATCGAGTGAGTCGAGTATCCGGGATTGAACTTGCATATGCACACGGAATTCATCTTGAACTGACCGCCCTGCATTGTTCTCTTCAGACTTGTAGACAACTGAGGTACCGACCAACGTCCAGACTCTTCCACAGGCGCCGCGGCCAATGCACTTAAAGAGGCCGCCGTCTTGATTCATAGTGATGGTGAGTATGATGAGTACTAGATTTGATAAAATGTGATAGATGTGCAAAGTGTAAGTTAAATGAACGATAAGTCCGGGGATTGGAGAGCGTAAAATAATGGACAGCTTAAATACTCATCTCGAGGCAATTCTGGGAAGTTCCAAGGTACCTACCGCTCTGGTAACCACGGTAGTCACTGCTATTTTGGCATGGTATCTATAATGGTTGCCCTCAACTGCATGCTTATTAAAATGAAATATGATGTGACTTTAGGAACCTGGATAGCTAGAAGCCTTTAATGCTGAGTAGAGACGGGATCAAAACCACATGGCTATCACCAGTCATTAACTCAACAAAACACCTAGTACAACTAGGAGAGATTCTTTCAAAGAATCCCCGCAAGATTGAATTTATGCACGCCTGCCTTAGTCTGATTGGCTGATATCCTTTGACCCTGACGGGATTACTTGAATTGACCGGAGTAGATGTGAACTACATATTGACCCACACAAATTTTCGTAAGAGTTTTGTCTACACCACAATTTGCATTCACTAGGGTCTAAGCCCGGCCCTGTCTGGATTTGAATCTCAAATTTATTGTTAGGTATTTTAAGCCAAATTACATACATTGCCCCCCCCATTTCAACTTCAAGTCTGTATCTTCTCCCTTGAATTGCCAATTTCAGCTTGTACTAAAGCAGACGAAGCATTTCTGGTTTTTATTGGTAATCTAATGGAGACGGGGTTCCGGTAGTAGGAACGCCTCCGAGCGTTGCTTTCTCGACACTTAACTTTGCTAAGTCCTGGACAACTTCAGCATACTCTGGCGGAGTAGAGAACTGGTCGGCGCTTGAGTCTTTGCTGGAATCTGCCCAGCTGGTCTCCGATGAGTCCAGCGAGCTCAACACGCTAAGTAAATGCTCGAAAACGACAACTAGACTCAGTGTCTTGTCAGGCCGTTTCGAAAGGACGTCCGAAGGGGAATGGCCTTTATCATTCTTGGTAAAAATTTCGATGGCATGTGGATGCCTTTGCTCCAAGGCACGAAACATAGGGATGTCTCCGTGAGCTGCTGCAACGTGAAGTACAGTGTCTCCATTTTTGGTGCGAGCAAGAACATTAGCGCCCGCTTCAAGAAGAAATATCGCCGCATTCAGACGGTTGTGGAGCAATGCGAATAGTAGCGGCGTATAACCCTCGTTATCTTCAATCTCAAGCGAGGCATGGTGTTCGACGAGAAAAGCGGCTGGCCACACCATATCATTCCAGATAGCGTAATGTAGAGGAGTTTGTCCTTTGTGATTTCGTACATTAACCTCGACTTTGGACATTACCAGAGGTAGCAATTGTACTGAAGGGTCTGCGTGTGTCCAGGCAGCATAGTGTAACGGTGTGGTACCCAAACAATTCCTTGCCGAGGGATCTGCACCGTACTGCAAGAGCAATTTCGTGCATGCATTTTCCTTTCCTTCAATAGCCCAATGTAGGGCAGTTTCGCCTAATTTTGACGTAGCACATGGATTAGCACCATGTCGAAGTAGCAACTCAACAGCTACGGAGTCGCCTTGTGTGGCCGCCCAAAACAACGGCGTCTGCCCTGCCGAATCGGGTTCATTAACTTCCTTGTCCGTTACTGCCAAGAAGGATCTGAGGTCTAGGTCGGCCAGCTTGAGAACAATTTTGTGAAGGACCGTGAGTTGGAATCTGTTAAAGATATCCATTTCAAGAGATCTAATCAATTGGTTGAATTCTCCCTGTTCACTGACATCTCCAGTAAATGCTAGTTGGAGCATATTCTCTGCCGGTGAGCTGATAGATATTAGCTCTCCACTAATAATGGGATCTGTAGTAAGCTTACAAATAAAATCGATCTTCATGAAATGGATCGGATCCGGCAGATAGTAGCAATTTGACAACCTCCATTTGACGATTGTCAACCGCTCTCTGGTCAAGAAAATTAACCAATAACATCTTAAGAGAGAACATATAATTGAACGAACCTGTAATATGGAGACGCCAGTGCCATACTCTTCATCGAAGGGGGACGCAAGACCTTGCTTAAATAACATCTTGATTCCATCGATGTTTCCGTTGCCGGCATAAAGAAGTATATCCGCTTTCGGATCACATGCTCGAGGGACCTTGATGACTAGCTCGGGGCCATTCATATTAGAGACACTGGCCATCAAGCTAAACACTCGCATAAGGAACCAGGACGGAAAGTAATAGCGAAATCTTAATGATGCATTGTCCCCGCGTCGGCAATCTCGACGATTGCAAGAAGGAGAGAAGAAAGGCAACGCAGTGTATCCTACAAAGAGTGTGCCCAAGAATTTGTTGAGATGCGCCGGCGTACGAAATTGCGATATCCTATGGTAGTTGCAACTACAATTATGACACACTCTAGACCGTAGTTGAGAAACTTGGAGATATATTCCGATCGCATTCGAATATTCATTTCCGCTCTTAGTCACGAGAGATTGAACTTGGCTTTCTTTTTGGGCCATTGAAGATTTCGAAGGTACATCATAGTCGGAGTCAACTTCCTCAATCATAGTGTCAACGTCAAGCTTAGGGCAGATATCCTCAAGATACGTGAGTGCTGGAGTATTCTCTGCTCTTGCGATGGATGGCGATGTTGGATCCAGACGGCTTTCTGATTGGACAAGTACTGGAGTCGTTACTATTGACATAGACTCAATCCGTAGTAAGACTCGAGTCAGGTCAAGACTAAAAGGCCCGTGGTCAGCCACTAAACTGCCATTTTGAGATAATATAGTACTGACGAATTTGCTGCTCCCCAGGCTGCTATGATGTCTAGTTTTGCCTCTGATAGTTCTCGCCGAATCTGAAGCACTGTGTCCTTCTCCTGTATCCACCTAATGCGATAGAAAATGCTCGTTCGCCTATTGGATCCTTTTGGTCGGAAGCATTTCTCAGCTATGCTCTTCAACTGTAGAAGCTTGCTGTTCGCTTTCGTGAACAACCGTTCTAAGGGCCTTAGGTCGTAATTGACTCGATGCAGATACGCTGCCTGAATTTCTGCCAACACCGCTTGGAAATCCGAGACCTCGTTGACAAGCGAACGCAATTCGACTGGAGCTTTACGGAGGCTTGAAATAACCCTTAAAGATTGGATAACAGTTTCCGAGATTGTTAACGAGGACGCAATGATGGAATATGGATCCATGGGCGACTAGGGGTCTATCCACGTTATTTTCCTTCGGTGGAGCCAGTTTTAAGCTTGATTTTGGTGGATGCAAGTTTGTGTAACTGCCAAAGTACGCAACAGGTTTGAGGGATCAACTGGAGTTTTTCAGCCTTGAGGAAGTGGGGTGAGACGAGAACGACAAAGTCTCTGCTTGGCGTGGCGTTCAGCCGAATTCAAATGGATCTCAACCCTTCCGCTCTTGATAACGGAGTCGTAAAACTGCATTCTCTTTTGTGCATCGTCCCAAAACCTGGAAATATTGAGAATTAGTCCCTCATACATTCTGCTGTAAGAATCATATTATCAGCTCATTCTATCTTTCTTTCCTTTCATGCTCTTTTTATGCAGCTATACCTACACGATAGCAGCTTCCTGCGGTGCTTAGACCTGTAGAAAATTTGTTTTGTCTTATATTCCTGTAGGATCACGATAAAATATTTGCGACAGCCAAAAGCTGAGTGAAGGACAAGATGAAAACCAAAGATGCGGGGGACTTCCAGTCTTGTGCCCCGATCAGGCAATAAGCGGCAAGCAAGGCTTGATTGACGATACAGAAAAGCAATCAGATATAAATATCTACTATCCATATAGAGATATCTATGGTTCGTTTCGAGTGCTTTTATAGTCATTATAAAAAAAACTAGGTAGTGCTATAAAGTGGTAGATGCCAGCCTCGGCAGTGCTTCTAACTTTTACAGTTCCATAAGGAATTGACTAGGCTGGAAACACGCTAACCCCGACCGTGCCAAGAAGATCATTCCAATGACAGCTCACTTGCACAGTCCATTCTCTCTTAGCAAAGGCATGTTATTCTCCACCGCCTAAAACAGTAAATCCTTGAACTGTAAATCTTTATCAAGCATCTACTCAATGAGTCCCTATGGTCGAGTGCTTGACTCTAAGCGGAAGGAAATTCGTGTCCTCATCCTTCAGCCTGCCAATAGCGAATTACCAGTCCAATGCTCGACAGAGACAGTATCTCTACTAGATCATCCGCAATATGAAGCTTTATCCTATGTCTGGGGAGATGCATCTATAACGCAGATTATCTATTTTGACGGGTCTCCTTTCCCTGTTACCAAAAACCTTGCTGTTGCTCTTCACCATCTTCGGCTCCCCGAAAAACCACGCAAAATTTGGATAGACGCTCTATGCATTAACCAGAAGAATACACAAGAGCGCAACGACCAAGTTCAGATGATGGGAGACATTTACAGGAATGCGAATCCCGTGCTGATATGGCTTGGCGAGGCGGATAAGGAAATTGATGAAGGCTTTGAATTGGTCTTGGCGGCAGGAAAAGAGACCGATATTCCAGAGGACTCCGAACGTAAACTAATTGCTTTTTACATAAATTTGGTTGAAAGGCACTGGTTTAATCGTCTGTGGACAGTGCAAGAATTGGCATTGGCCAATCGCGATCCTTTGATCGGCTGTGGATTCAAGTGGACTACTTGGAGTGTCCTGTTCCGGGTATGGCAGAGAGTCGCATTAAATCAATTTAGGGAGATGGGCATGACTATTCCGACACAAAATACTAAAGAATCCGCTGATAATGAGGAGTCAGAAGTCCGCCCAAATGGGATCAAAATCGATCTTTTGAACAACCTACGCACTGCTGTCCATAACAATGGGGGCGAAACCTTGCGAAATCTGTTGCTCAATACGGTCTCTTCGAATGCAACCGAACCAAAAGACAGAATATATGCTTTGAGGGGAATGATGCTGCCAAATGACCGAGAAGGCATTCGCGTGGATTATGATAGGTCTTTGGGGATAGTTTATGCCGAAGCTGTATCACAACTATTTCAGAAAACCAATGGACCCTTTTTCTTGTCCGGTGTAGAATTGGCAGGACCAGCAAACAGCGATAGCTCATATCCGTCCTGGGTTCCAACATTTGGGAGTAAATCATTGCTCAGCCCGACGCGCTTACATCCTCCAGGTATTGGAGTATCAGGAGCTGGCAGTAATTGTGAGAATGGAGTCGTAGATGAAGATCTCAAAACACTTCGTGTAAGAGGCATGTATATTGATCATATCCTAGAAAAATGTGAATTTGGTGATGAGGACAATTACTTAAGCCGATTAGGAAAGGTTGACATTCTAGCAAGCAAAGCACGTGAATTGGCGGCATCTACTAGGGGATTCAGGTCCTACTTGAGCGCATTTAAATGCAAAGAACCGGTTTGGAGAACATTAGTCGCAAATAAAAAGTATAGTGGTGGAACCCGTGAACCAGCCCCTGAATCTTACGAACAGATGTACGAATCGCTTCTAAGGGATCAGCATGGCCACTACCTAGATGGGGATGAAGATTTCACTCGAGAGTATAAACTTGCGTTGATGAACACTTTGCAATCCAATTGCTTCTTCATTACAGCCACAGGCTTCTACGGGATCGGGTTGAAGTCCGTTCGGAAAGGCGATCAATTGGCAATATGGTTTGGGGCACCTGCCCCCTTCGTTCTTCGACCGCATGCAACAGATCATGGAGAAGATTCTGCAGTTTATTCCGCTCTCGGTATAGCTTATATGGCTGGCATTATGGATGGCGAAATGGTGGATGAGGTATATTGCGAGGATCTAGAAGACGATATCACGTTTGTTGTTCAGTAGTAAAGCAGGTAGTACAAGAGATATTATGTGCTTAATTAGAGCTTTGAGTTCATGGTTGCCATTGTCGTCCAACTACTTTCCTTAAAACCACTCTAGAACTGCAGACCTCAATATAGGACAATGGGTTACTAAAAATTGTATAGGGATTCTAACTGAATACATAATATCGACATGTATGAATGGACGCGAGAACTAAGCATGAAAAAGCTTCCGAGTAAATTTTTGTTCTATGTACACTGCAGTTTAGTGCATCAATTACACCTACGCTAGAGCCAACTAGCTAACCAATAACAGCTAAAATATGGAATCAAATAGGTTAATTGCTATAGAAGAATCAGCTGAAACTGAAAAGGCCGCCCACGTATTTATTCAAGCCACGTGCTAGCTTGTCGTCACATCAGTAAGCGGCTATAAACCGTAACGAAAACAGATGTGTGACGATATCGGGAGCACCACCCACACCGCCCTTGGCGCGAAGTAAGCTTAAATTGTAGCTTAATCTATTGTGCATGGATATTCCAAGCTTGTAGCACGTATCACAGCAACTCGGAATAATCAGCCTCTCACGGGCTCTTTTTAAGCCGCCGCAAGTGGGGACCCGAGGCCACCATATATCTCAACCGCCCAGTCCGCAAACATTCCAGTTATTTTTTGTTTTCAAAAATGCCAGAAATCGATATGAATAGTATGGGTCCCCCACCAACAGCATCCGAGTTCTATAACGGACTATATGCCACCGCCGTAGAATTCGTGCATTCGTCCGACCAGGAACCCATGGCTCCAACATGTATTAATCACGACCGCATTCGTGCAATACGATCCACATCAGGGTTTGAACATAGTTGGGGACATAATTACCTCGTGTCCATCAAGCCGCAACTATCCGGCATCCTCGATACCGAAGGCTTCATCCGGCATATGGGAACCATGACGCCCCTTCTCGAATCTTGGGACACGATAATTACGGACATCTTCATTGATGAAACGAAAAAGACCGCGGTTGTAAGAGGTAGCTATTATATGGTAGCAAAGAGTGCACCGGAACCAATAGAAAACGATCTGGTCTGGTTTTTGACGTTCGAGCAAGATGGCAAAAGAGTTCGGAAATCAATAGAATTCATTGACGGCGTTGCGAGCCAGCAGCTGGGTGAATACATAAGGAATGCAATGAAGGAATAGAACGGACTCGAAGAGTTGAAAAATTACGGCTTAGAGGTCCATTCTTTTTTTCTTCGCAATGTTACCGCTTACTTTTCGAGGGTTCCTGTCCTATTCACACTTCCTCTTTCTTCGTAGTCCCGAGCGCCCTCGGATAGTTTCTAGTCTAGGATTCCGACGCAGTGCAGCGGGGTCGATTCAATAGGCTAGACACGAAATAAATTATCGCATGGGGCGGTTAAGTACGCTATTTCACGGGGGTAATGTTAGCTTAACATTAGAATTAGTCGTAGCAAACTCCTCTGCATTGGCTGCCCTGCACATATATCAGTAAAAAGGCCTCAGCAACGGCTTTCTTGTGAGGATCGAGAAGATAAGTAGGAACACATCTAGCGAAAGTAGGAGTATTGATTATTGGAAAAAGGTAGGCGGAGGCCTTGAAGGGGAATTTTCGTGTTGGAAGCTGTACAAATTCGAGTTTTCACATGAGAATGCAATAAGCTTTCTTTCACCAACGATAGCAAAATCACGATTTAGACATCAAAAGAGTGGCCATTGCACACCTTCGAGTGCCTTCAAAAGGGAGATTGGATGTTCGGTAGAAACCGCTTTCTCAGAAAGGGACCGCTCTGTTCGCCCGTGAATTCAGAAGAATAGGAAAGTCTCTCGAGAAATCTAACTTCATTTTAAACGTTCAACTTCGACGGTATGGTCTAGACAAGAAGCAGCATTATTACAATACAGCTACACTGTCCGAAGATCCCATGGGCTGCAAATTTGGCGAAGTGCCGTGAGTTTATCATAACTTAGTGTTGCTAATCACTCTAAGATAATGCTGGTGAATTTAAATCCTTGAGGACTTTGAACCCTTTTATTTCTCAGTACCACAGAGTGTAGAGTAAATTATAGGTCGCTGCAACATTTCCTCCACATTTCATTGACTAGTCGAACATTTTAATACTTTAGATAAAGACAGAGACTATTACGTCGCGTGATGAAAAAATGTATATATGCATATAATGTTATTTTATTTTCTTTTTTAAAAAAAAAAGAGGTCGGGGGGGAAAGAATAAAGAAAAATCGGGCCGGTGAAGGGAACGAAGCAAACATCCAACTGAGATATATATACTTGGGAACGCCCTAGGAAGCTGCTTATGATCAAGAATATCTGTACTTAAACCTTCATGGATATATTCAACACTCTTATTCATCAAATCAACATGTTTACCAATAATCCATCAATCAATCACTGCTCACATGCTTTGCCTCTCCACATATAGCCAAGGCGAAAAAAGCAAATCTATAACTAAAAAACCATGTAGAAGTTAACAATGCCGGGCAACTAACTTAGCCATTCTACAAGCACTGCTTGCCGATTTACATATAGTAGAAGCAGAAGTTCTTTTAACACTGATGAGAAATTGCATCAAGCCATTGTTCATGCGGGTTTTAATGAGAGACAAATAAATAAACCGGAGGATTTTTAGTGGAGGCAAAGAAGTTCGTTAAGCCATTCTACATCCACGTTTCAACATCGCACTTGTGATAAAGATGCTTGTTCCTTTAAACAGAGTGATAATGTACTGAATATTCGGAATATCCAGCACAGTTTTATTTACACAATCGAGGCATGTAGCGGTGTGAGGTATGACGTCCGACACGCCGAATTAGACAAACGCAGAGGAATATTACTGGGTAATCATTCTACTGCATTTAACATTCATGGAAATTGATAGAACGGAAGTGTTCGTATCCATTTAAAAAGCATCATTTAATCCCCTCTAGGTTCCGTGTCAAACCTCCCGGTCGTTGCTACAACATATCCTGTGTTCTGAGCCCTCGAACGCCGACGTATATATCAAAATGTTATGAGCTGAAATTTGCAAGCTAGTCTTGGTCGAATTTTCCTGAAAAATAGGGGGAAATCCCAGAAAGTACGTAGGTACTAAAATTAGCCGGGATATTTGTAAGGCAACTACTACGATTACAATACCATACTCGTATAAGCCTTACAACTTGTCGCAAAGCCTCGCCCGGGGGGGGGGAGGCAGCATTCAAGGGATGATAAACGTCGACAAGGTCTAAAAGCAGGCGAGAAAAGCTACATGTTTAATAACGGCGAAGCCTTTTAAGCCATGCAATCGCGAGAAAATCATACGAGATAGTGGCCTGTTAAAAGCAGTGCCTCATTGCATTCTCATTCGGACTCTCGCGCTCATGCTATGCTCAAAGTATAACCTAGGCTTCTGCCCTCCATTTCCGTCTAACCTAGTGTGAATATCTCACTATCATATACATCACCCACCCCCTCAGCCCACTCCCCTTCCCCCAAATCATCTATCCATCGCATTGCCAAATATGCGCCCCAATGCAAAACCAGGCCGCCAAGCACCGCCTTCGTTCTAGCGTCGCATGAAACTCATCAGGCGACCCATCCGCCTCCGTATCAAGCTTGGCCCCCGGTGCGGATGAGGGACGTCAGGCGGAGCGAGGACGATCAGGGGCGGTTCGCGCCAAGACGTGGCTTGGACGGGGATGGGGGATTTGCTGGGGGCGGCTTCCAATGTACGCTGCCGCCCATTGCATGGGGGCTGGGAGATGTGAGGAGGCTGTTGGAGGCGGTGCGGTGGTGTAGAGAGTGGTGGTATGGTGCGAGGTTTAATGGTATAAGGTGTTGCAAAGTGGAGGCGGCGGTTGCGGGTGTCTGGCGCTGGATTATGTAGAAACGGTTTCCTTGTGTGGAAGGAATTGCTGGAGCTCCAACAGAGGACTAGGATCTCAAATCTTGGGAGTTTACTGGTCGCCTACGCTGTTAATTCCTACGTCCATTATATTAAATATGCCCTCTATGATTGCTCACTCCAGAGCTCGCTACTTGGTCATTGATATGGATGTAGTGATTAACTATACCCATTGGTCCAGGCTTCCTCGCGGAACAGAATTCAACTGAATACCGAGTCTATGTAGAACAGATCCTACACCGCAGTCCGAGTCACTAAAATCGTTCCGAGGTCGTACAATTCGACAGTATCGGAGGTGGAGGGAGTAAACATATCAAGTGCTGCAGTCTGTCAGCAAGTCGATTCCTAACAGTGTTCCCTAGGAAATTGACCTTCCCCTTCTTGAGCCGACTGCATGAATATACCTTCTTGCATCATCTTCTATCGAAAACAATGCTTTTCCGATATCCATAGATCCGTAGTCATCTTGGCGTATCCTCGTCAAATATAGGTCAATTGAGGTGCTCAAGGTATCTTGGGAGGAAAGAATCCGAATCTACGATGGGTTCTAGCGCTAAGGGCGTTTCGCACAAGGGGGATCCGTCGAGGTCCTGCTCTCGCGAGATTTGCCTCCTCAACAAGTGATAATGGCAGCCCTCACAATACTGCAGACTATCGTTAGTTTGCTCGCTAGCTCCATCGACAATAGAGTTTTGGGTCTGCGGCGGGCTGGCCGGGCGGTTGTCAGATGAGTAAGGATACTCTTTACGTTCAGCTTCAACTAGTAGTGCCATATAAGCAAAATAGCAGAAGAGAGACGTACACTCCGACAGAATTCGAAACTCCTCGCCGACTGAGTGCACCTTCAGCCTCCCTTTCCCGGGTCTCGCAGTTTGTTTTCCAACTGCTGAATTGTGAATACGCCACTGAACTGTCAAGGCAAGAGATCTCTTCATTTGGTTTGTTTCAGAGTTCCCGGTTCCGCAATTGACGATGTTCTGAAGCGAGTGATGCTGGCAGCGAGCGCAAGAGTAGGCGAGCCGTGGCTTCCGGCATAGTAGTTAGGAAGGAGTAGGCCCCCCCTCCTTATCGAAAGATTTGCCTGGCTTTCCACAATTCTCCGAGTCTTCAGTCATCCTCCATGTTGGGAATCGAGAATGATGACTTTGTTCATCCATCAGCAGAGCCACGGGGCAAATGCTTTATCCTCAATCTTAATGTATTCATGATACGGCCACCCATATCCAAGCCTATTATAGCCGATTGCAATGAGAACGATGGCATGTTGGTTGCCGTAGTGCTTGCAACGAAGCCGGTTTCAAGTGGATACTGAGCTAGGTGTCGAATGGTTCAAGTAGCTGCTATTGATAAACTCTAGACACTATACAGTGAAATGCCCATGATTTTTGAAGCTGGGATGCTTATTTGGCTCTTTTAATGCGTAAGGGGTTGGTCGTGTGAGAGATTCTGTTGTCGAAGGATAGGAATGGGGTAGGAAAGGAGTAACGAGGGGTCGGCCGAAACCGAATGAAAGAAGTCTAACTCTAGAGCTTGACAACGCAAATCGCGTAGAGGATGATTTTATGTGAGGTAGTGAGATGAGAAACCCCAAGGGGGCTGATGATGCTGCGGAAGTACGAGTCACGAAGGAAGACTGGGAACTATTAGGGCAGAATAGTAAGGCTCGAGCGCAACGGCATGAGTGGAGCGGCCACGATTCAATTCGTCAAGATCCGATTAAATGTTCCAATCAGGACGTAGGTCACAACAAGGGCGGAATTGTCAATGCTGTAGCTGCATTTCAGCCACAGCTTCCTGTCTCTTGTTGAGCGCGCCCGAGACGCTGTCAAATTAGCTTGCTGAATGTCCAACAGGCTTCATCAAAACGATAGGTTCGGTTTCGTGTCGAAGTGATAAGGTTTTCTCGCTCACATGACAAGGATTTCTCGAGACTAGGTAGACCCATGACCAGACTGTTTACATCGCCCTGCCTTGCCTTCCGTCGGGCCGCCCGGAATTTGACCCCCGCGGTGCGGCGTCAAATAAAAAGCATTGCTAATCCAATGGGATGTGTGCGACGGTGATTTTCTTTGGGCTTTATGGGGTGGAAATAATTTCAAGACCAGAACCGGCAGTTGAGACGGGATTCGTTAGCCGCCAGAGGTCGCAGCTCGTCAATGGTGTTGGGCGCTTAGATTTGTTTTGCGTGTTCACTGAACTATATTCATGTCCAAATGGCTGGGAGGCTGTGTAAAAAGAAGGATATCTTATCGCGTATCATCCATGCATGAACCTCGAGTCAGTGTTGCTTCCTAGGTAGCTTAGCGCCGCAAAAATGGAAACTCTTAGAAATAGAGATAGCTAGTTCCAGTAAGTCTTGACAATTTGGATCCGTTGGAGGTAAACTGATGGATCAGTATTGTTCTTACCCTCTGCAACAGTCTATGCATTAGTGCTAATCATATGGAGCCACCTCTGACGTCTCGGGAGGAGGTATACGAAACAATATCCGACAAGTGGCCCGCGAAAGTTCCCTAGATACGTAGGTAGGTAAAAAGGTGGGGCTAGCATTGTAAATCTGAAAATCCGGAGGAAACGGGGCTATACCTCGTGCTCTAGGTTAGTCACTAGCTAAAGATCTAGGATGGTGCGAAGCTATACCTTCCTCAGAAGGCAGGAAACCGGAAGGATGCCTCTTAAGCGAGGGACGCCAGAGAGATGACCGGTTTAAGCACGTGGCTGGTCTTCTATAAAGGCCAATAGACTACAGCGGCTTATAGGTTTGTGGAGCGGGAATAGCGGGGTAGCGTTCAGTTTGAAGTTGGCGCTCGCCCCCCTGGAGAGGATGTTCAAGTGCCTAGCGCATGTTTTCGTTCCATGTTGGCGGAGCCATCAGCCCAAAGTCGTTCTGTTCATATTGACATGCCAACGCATCGGGGGTGGGGACACGTCAATCACTACCGGGTTTCCTTGCGGCTGATGAGAGAAACAATCGTGGCATTGATGCCAGCGTACAGGCGTTTGACTTTCATGCGAGGCTTGAGGAAGACGGACTCAGTCCGTAATTAACGCCGACTGAAATGTATATTTGCGGACGATATTTGGAAATAAGGGGCTGTGGCAGTGGTCTGTTTGCCTAAAGCACAAAATAAGGGATCAAAGTGTTCGGATTGGTGGTGAAAATTGTGACGAATCATTACGTTGTGCCGTTCAAAGACAACTGGAAGTCCTACCGTCTCCCCGCATGTAATCGCCTGACTTGCGTCCTGTGATAAGTAAGCGCGCTCAAACAGCCTACCGCACAGGCAGTCAACAGGGGCCCAAAGACTGGCAGACACTGCTGCCTAATCTTGGTAATATGGACAGCACCTCAGCTATGGGCTTGCTGTTGCTTGGTAGTCTGTGGGGGTGCTCTATGAGGAAGCGCACTAAGCGACGACAAAAGGATTACGAGTGGCCGTCACCCAAAAAAAGCGTTGAAATGCAAGCCTTGCGTAATGAATGCAAAACTTGAAGGAGTGGATGAGAGAATAGAAGAGTGACACGAGATGAGAACCAGGCTTCCTTTATGGCTCCACGGAGATACCTCAGACAACCAATGACGATGCCATAATCAAAATCCCCAATTTCATTAAGCTGGCATTGGCTGCCGAGACACACAGTTATTATTCGTGGGAGGCCTCCATGCTTCAACAGGACAGTAAAAGCCGAAATGGGGAGTGGTAACTTCGACACCATGGCTCGGATTTTGAGAGGATACGAAGCGCAGATAAAGAATAGGCCGACTTTGTTTGCCTACAAGTACATTTGAGATATAGGAATAGGAACGGATCTGTATTGAATATGTTGCTGGGCCGCTCCTGCCTGCTCTTTGCCCGTCTCCACGCCAAACTGAAGAAACCCCGGTCGCAAAAAGCTAGCCCGTGCCGATGCTGCAGACAACAACTGGTTAATTGGTCGTCAGCCCGTGGGTTTATGACTTCAGGCATGCCCCGCAGGATGGCGTGGGCCATGTATTAGTAGAGGAATTTATTGAATCATTATCCAATCCCGACCGACTATCAAGAATCCAGCGATGCCACCAAAGCGAACTGCGACTCAACACCGCAAAGATCTTTGGTGGGAGAAGCAAATGAAGAAGATTCGTTTTTTTTTTTTGGCCAGCTCAAGGTGCGCAAGATCGAATAGCGAAGGAGAAAATATTGATGGTAACAGAGAGGGGTGATTTTCCCGAGACTGGGCAGGAGCTGCCAAGTATCAATCAGCGCGCTCTCCCCCTAGTGTTGTTCAGGAGCGTGATGTATGGTAACGCTATGAGCAATCTGCGAGAGGTCTTAGGGTCGGTTCCGGGACATTGGGTTTGAGGTTAATGCAGCAAAAGTCACATAGGGCAAGATTATCGAGTGAAGAATCATAGCTGAATGGCTAGATGCACGTGGAAATAGAGCGGAGACTGCAAGTAATGCGTACAATCAACTACGGAAATCCTATAGGGCTGATGAAATGTTGGGTAGGGTGGAACAGCAAGTCACTAGTTGCTAGCAGAACCCATATCGCGGGCACCTTGCACGCTGGTCAAGCGTTATTTAGCCACTTTGTACGTAGCAGCTGCTTGCTAGTCCACTCAGCGGACTTCTTGAGGGAAATAGTCTTGCTTGAGTTCTTGCATGAATGCATCAAGAATGTGGCAAATGTCTGAGGTCGTCAAATTGAATAAGGAACAATATCTGATGCCATGACACAGGCACGTCTGAGATAGCCGCCATTGAGTCTCCAAACTCCGGGGTACGAGACCAGACTCCTTGCGTAAAGAATCCGACGTTAGCGAACAACAGCCTTGTTCGGGTCGTGACCAGCGAGCGTGAAGGAAAAGGCCAAGGTGCCCAAGTGCTCAATATCCCTCTACGAGATGTGCCTATTTGCATCTTAGCATCGGCGAGCAGCGAATATTGAACTTGTTTATAAGATGGATGCCGCATCATATTTCAAGCTATTCATTATTGTCACTGATGCGCTGTGGCGTAGAAGCTGGCTGGCGGAGGATCGGCCGTTGTATTCATAGTGCCAGTGAGATTCCGAAGCGCTATTTCGCAAGCATCTTCACGGGCCTGCTCAATATATTGGCCGTCATACCAGAAACGGGCTGGATAGTGGACCCCTCGAATCAGAACAATGCAGGACCAAGCGGTACGGCCACCTGAGTTTCAGCGTCAGCCTAATAAGCATCGCAGATGACATTAACCCGTGAAGAAGAACAGGGTGTGCGTGCGCAATGAGGAGGTGTATATTATTCCGGCTATTGTATGAAGGGATTGCCTACCTCGACGATCAGAGACATCTTGTAAAGTTGGTTCCCCCAGGCCGCGGGCAGAACAGTGGGCTAATTGCGCCTGCTTAGCTTACCGCTAACGAGGTGGTCAATCAAGAGTCGTCATGCGCATACCTCTAAGCCTATGGGTCCATGATTCGCGAGCAGCCATAGCAAAGATATTGCAAAAATGATACTGAAGGGCCCCAAAAAAAACAGCGAAGCGGGAGGGAAAGGTAGCAACAACGCCAGCAACAATGGCCGAGATAAGTCGTCTGATGCTAGACATAGGTGTGGCCACCGAAGCGGATATATATACAGTCAGGGGAGGGCTACGAGTGACTGGAGCGGAAGTTGCAATGAAATGAAAAGAGAACTGCCACAGTTATGCAGCAGCCCGCAATTACCTGCTTTGAACAATTATTCGACGGACAGCCGCTTCGACGTGCTGCTCCTTGCCGAGGGTTAGTATCCATACCGTCGGTATGACGGGCCCCTCTTCTACGGGCCGCTCCATCTCCTATTCTGCATTCCGGGATCCCGAAAGAGTGCATAGAAGAGCTGCAAAGGCCACAGTGATAGCCCACGATAACCGCTATGCAATCGAGCGCCAGAGCAGAGCATGTGAACACTGCCCGGTCGACGGCAGTTCCTCTCCACAGATGTTAATGATTCTGCTGAGTTAAGTGCTAAAGAGCAAAGGCGAAGAATTGCTACTGAACCATTGCCAGCGCAGCACGCAGGTGCGACGTGTACGATGAAGCCTATCTCGACGTGCCGGAAAAGAGCTGCAACATAATCAGATTAGTTGGCCAGAAGTAGCCTAGAACGCGCTGCTACAGCACAATGAAGGGAGGGTGCATCGACGGAGACAAGATTGATTCTGTTTCGCGGGCCTAGGCGGCAAGTTGTGTTTGCGACGGCTTGGCGTGCAATGCCAAAAATGGAAAGGCATGTGCTGAGCAAAGACGAACCACGGAGGATATTCATCACATGGCCAGATGTGACAGTACGGGTACCTGCTGCTCCCAGTGTGGCGACTGACGTCCGTCAACACTGTGGTCTGACAATGACGCTCCCCTCCGCAAATGCTTGCAACACTTTCATTTCTCGGACATGGACAACACGGCCCTTACATTGAGTCGTGCTTTTTCATCAAGGTTGGGACTGATTGCAGAGAAGTTGATTAAGTTTTGCAGCCTTGTTCATAATTCATCCTTACACTGTCATAAAACGTATATGAAGTTAAAGTTTGGCCAAAGATACTGAAAACGCCCATGCTATGATGCCATTTTTGGTTGCCGACGGAATCCGACCAGAGGAAAGAAAACAATGACACCACTCAACTGTGACGTTATGCAAGCCCAACCGCTGGACACCGATGCCTCCGTCTCCATCTCCATGAAGATGCCTACGCGCCTATTGCTGTGGCCAAAGACCCCAAAACATAATCAGTAGTAATAACACGCAAGCGACAGACCGCACACAAGCAGCAGCCCGAATAGTGCAAGTAACTGTTCGCAACAATAAAGATATGTGCTTGAATAGAATGCAAGCATCCGGCCTAGCGGGAACGAAACCACTGAGGCGGGTTTTTAGTGGGTCGCTGCCCACGTCAAGCGGAGATGGTTATACTTCTGGTGGAATCCGGCGATTCGTTTGGAAGTGTCTGCCATGAGGTCCATTATTGCGACTAGTTCGATTGAACACTTCATCAATCAGACGCTTGGGGCCAACGTATTCCATGTTCATCTTGAATGATGCACTCCGCGTTAGGGGAATGCGCAACTGGGTACTTTGTTTAGAGTGGAATCGGCGCTTGATGCAGTCATCCACAAGTGCAATCAAGCCAGTTGCGACCACAACACTGGGCTTGTGTCAGTCTATCACACGTGATCTGTCGTAATTGTACTCACTCGGAAATGTCTGTCGTAGCACTCAGAATGTGCTCGTCGGTGATGCGCATGTAGCACGGCGGGATCCAACCCCCCTTTTCTACCTCTTCCTCCATTTGGTCATAAGTTAAATGGACAGGACTGATGTGCGCAAGCGAGTGTTTCTCATTGTCTGAGCGAACCAAGTAATAGGTCACGCTCTCGTGGTCACAGTCTTTGGTGACAGCGCGCTTCCACGAATAGTCGTGGCCCCAGTACTCGAAGACATATCGTTTGTTAGACTTGGCACCTCTTCGCTTGACATCAATGTGGGCGTAGTTGGAGAACTCGAGCTTCATAGTGTTGGTTGGTATTAGCGCACGGCCTTTGACATAGCCCGCCGACTTTGGACGCGAGTCTTCCTCTTCCTCGTCTTGCAGCGCGCTGCGAATCGACTCATAACCGGAATCAGACCGTTTGAGGCCCGCCGCCGTCGATGGGCGGGAGTCAGGCTTGTGGACTAGGCTGGCGAGTGCAGTGCTTGCCCGCTGGAGGACGGGACGCTTCTCGGGCGGCGGCTTCCGATACTTGCGTATCGAATGGCAGACCTCTCGGCCCGACTCTCTACAATATCGACGCAGGGAGAACTCGCGGTTGCGCAGGTCGTGCATGCGGAGGTGGAAGAGGGTGTAATTCTGCTTCCGGTGGGCGCGCTCCTCGACCTGGGTGTCGACGCGGAGGTTCATGTTGCCGTCGATAGTCGAGTCGTCGTGGCGAATCGATATCCGCTTGGAGGTGGGAAACAGGTCGGCGAAGTCGCGCGGCGTCGTGGGGATGGCATCGACGGGCAGCGGCTCGTGGTAGTAGTGCGGGACATGGTACTCTGGCACGTCATCAAAGTCTTCGACGAGGTCCTCCTCCGACGTCGAGGCGTAGGTGTAGACGGAGGAGCGGGCGGAGTAGGATGCAAGGCGGCCATCCTGGTGAGGGCGCGGGTAGTACTCCTGCGCGCGGCCTTCTAGATGGATATTGCATGTCTCGCCGCGCTCTTGTGAGGGACGGTAGGAGTCAGAGCTATAATCGGTGGGCGCTGTCTCGTCTGATCTGCTGTCGCTGTCGCTGCTGCTGGCACCGCTGCGGGTAGACGTGGTGTTGCTGCCGCTCGGCTCACTCCGGCGCCAATGGTTCCGCGACATGATCCCGGAGAAAGCAGTGATGGAAAAAATATAATTCCAGGAAGAAGGTAAAGATACAAGGTCGAAGTCGAATTGCTTATTAAAGAGCTAAAGACACGAAGCCACAGGTAGGGGGTGTGGGAGGCGGTGGGGTGTTGTATAAGTAGCGGGCGGGTCAGAGATGCAGACGGATGCACGTTGCGACAGGAGCTGTGTGGAGCAAGTAGCGTGCGCACGAGGCGGATCGCGAGGATCAAATAGCGATGCCGGCGAGAATCTAAAACTTTTCCTGTGCTGGCAGTGGGCGGCGCAGCGATGGGCGTGGGATGGGAATGGCAGCGCGCTGTGTTCGCCTGTTATGGGAGGACCTCGACTCCATTTCGTCCTCGCTCAGAAGAGAAGCCTGGTCCTTGGCTCTTGGCTCTTGGCATGGTTGCAACATGGATTCCCGATGTCTACCCACCACGGACCAGCAGCCTGACCAGGGCTTCCACCACCATCATCCACCATTGTCCTCTAGGGCGGCCACCCTCGCTGCTCGCGCCTTGGCTGCGCACCACCCACCGCCGCCCACGCCCGTTGCCAGGCGAATAGGAGCCGCCGCTGGGTCCAGCCGCCGCTCACCACCACCAGGGCTTCCCGAGTCCTCCACCTTTTCCAGATGACTAGGGACCAGCCTGCGATCCCGTGCAGCCCGACGACAAATCAGGTGCTTCTCACTCCACTACCCTACCACCAGCTAGCCTCCACAGCGCCCTTTGCTGTCTAGACGCAGGCGTACGGGACGGTACATACGGCACTCGTTTCTGGGGCATTGGCGGAGACGAGTAGTAGTAACGGACGATGCGAGAGAATCCTTCGCCGTTTGTCACTAACTGCGCGCGGGGCTGAAACTGCGGTCCTCCAAGAGGAGGGAGAAGAGGGAGAAGAGGGAGAATAGGACACGCCCTCGGATGCTGTACTGAACGTCAAGCACCCACCCACGCCCGTCTCAGGCGAGCGATCCACCGTCCCAGCCAGCGAGCGACGCCAGCGGGCCGCAACTCTGATGGTGTCCGTCGACGGCCGGCGATCGCCTAGGTTCCACGTGCCTACGCCGCGTGTGTGGCCGATATCTCTTCGCACGTCTGCTGAGCAGTAATTTGCATTGACTCCTCTCGACACTGTTCCATAATTACATCATGTGTCGCACTCTATTACTCATCTTCTCTCTCGTCCGTTGAGCGTCGCCAGCTCATTACTCACTCTGTGCTCCGGGAGGACCTTGTGCGCCTCGCCCCTTACTTGCCCTGCACCACTCGGGCTTGCTTTGTGGCTAGGCATCACATTTACTATATTTTCTCCGTGCCTATTATGCAAGTTTAAAAACTGCATATGTATTTCAGGGCGCAGGATGAATAACGCAGTCCTGCCCTTGTGGCGAGGCAACGTCAACTTTCATTTACAAATCGCGGAGCCTCGCGGAGGTAGTGCATGGCTACTCGTCCGAATTCAGGACTCTCCGGAACCGTAGACTAAGCCAGCAGACAAGCTTCAATGCCAAAAATTTTTTTTCGCAGTAGTAGATTAGGAACATTCTCGGGCCTCCAAGTGAGGTGACGCAGTTTCTCCAGCCATTCAGGTACACGAACGGAAACTGCTCTGCGCCGCTAACATCCCCTTCCGCGCACCGAAAGAGATGCATTTTGCTCTGTGATGGCAGAATGCAATGCATTCTGATTACTCCTGGGTGATTCATTCATTACTTCCTACATGCCCCGATGCGCGCAAATTTGTCGTTTCCTTAATTTTCTTTAAGCAAACCACGTGGGCTTTGACAATTCGGTCAATCAGAGGACAGAACGTGTTGCCATAATATCCCAGCACACTACGACGACAACACACTCTACACACGCTCAATCGATCTTGTGGGCCCTTTTCGATCCGCGCTGGATGGTTTACGATCTCTTTCCGACCCTTGATGCATGGCCCTGACTATCAGACGCCCTGCTGCCGTCTTCCTGCTTCATTCTTCCCTGCTCGTCTCATGGTTTCGTATGCTCCTCAAATCTTCACTGCATGCTCAACTCTCAAATCTGCTCGAGGCGTTGGAATGCCGCTAAAGGGCGTCTGACGGCCCTCTCTCCCGACCACGCCCACGATGACACCATCTTTATCTATGATGATTGCTCAATATTTTGGACCATACATGTCCCGACGATAAGCTTGCGTTCCGCGTGCGAGGAGGCCATTAGCGAAGAAACTCGTTACTCGATTAAATCCGTCAGATCCTAGTCCTTCCATATTGATACTCTCCTCTGCGTCTTCTGGATCCGTGAGGCTGTGTCTTCCATCCGCCCTTTTCAGTTAGCCCTCCCCGTTACGTATTACTTCTTCATCCATTCGCAGATAGAATATTAAATTGCTTTCCGTGGAGCATTGAGACTGGTGAAGTGTAACGCCCGATCGCCACGTTGTGCAAAGCATCTTCATTACCTTTCTAGGCTGTCATGGACCCTTTCACTAAAAGCCAGTTATACGATTCTCTCCACCTACTCTCCGAGTTGCAGCTTCCCTTAACTTTTCTTTTTTTTTGGATGCATATCGCCTCTGAGCCACTTTTTCACTGTCACGAGACCCTAAGCGTGTCCTGCCCTTGGTGGATTCCCCCCAATGCTCCTTCAGATCCTCAGCTCCTTCAGATTCAGGAAACCCTTGTCACATGATGATTTCTTCCAGTCAATTAGGATTGAAATGTCTCTACCAATTACCACCAATAGTCGCCTGAAAGCTTCGGAACTTCGGAGACGGCTGGAGCAATAAGGGTTCACCCAGGACATTCTTCATTTTTGGCAGTTCCGTCGTACATTCTTCCAATAGATAGCCCATCTCCTCATATGCTCCCTTCTATCTCCTCACGGCATGGCTTAACACATCTCTTATTCGTACAGTGAATAGTTTCAACATCAGACTCGGAAGAAGTTGCCAGGAGTCGTTCTAGGTTACTTTCCACCAGAAGGATGTCTAGTTCAGCTCCAAGTCGAGCAAAACGTCAGATTTCAGAGTTGGAGAGCCGTTTACAAACAACATCCGTTCGTACAATAATCAGCACCTCATCAAAATACTAGTTCGTAGAAGGTTAAAGTCCATATATCGCTACAAGATAGATGTATATAATACATAGAGTCTGTTGCCAAGTAACTTGACCGAGGAGATTTCGAACGTATGCATATGTCACCTATTCTGAATAGCAAAGATCGCCGACTAAAGTTGATTTATGATGTCGCACATCATATTCTACAGTATAAAGATGAGCAGCTGTCAATCATGCACATCTCGTTTAGTCCGGAGCACCTTTTACGGCACTGATATTCACGTACAATACGATGGGCACGATCTGATCAGTTTTCAGGCAACATTTCTGCAGTCGCACGCCACATTCAACGTTGCCGTGCTGCACCCCAGCCCAATCCTCCCGTTCCGCAGTCACTTCATCATAATCTACCCATCAAATATGTAAAAGATCCAATCGTGCAACCGTGAATTCAAAAGTCACCCTACATTTTTCCGATAATCATCCAACATCCATGTCACTTCCAGCTTCCGGCTCATTCCAGCATGCCACGCGTCCGAACATCGCACCGCGAGCCGAGATAGTACCTTCCATACGAGGCTTTTAAAGGCGACAGAACCTCCGATTCGCATGGAGGATTCTCACAGCCATTAACAGCAGCACCCGCAAGCCACAGTAACCATTCCTCCCTAACCCCGTGACGCCATCCTGCACAGAATAATGAGCATCCAATCGGGCCCGCCTTGGCGCTCCTCAAACGATGATTGTCCGGGGAACTTTCTCGATTAAGGTGGACTAGAAACACACCACCGAAACTGCGAGACGCGCATGTCGCCGCTCGCCGCGCGGAAGCAGTCCCGCACGAATTGTTTTTTTTTCTCTTTGCTCTATTGCTAGGCGAGGTGTGAGCCGTTTTGATCAGCGTCCACGGCCACCAGACTTCTGAAGCTCCTGATTATTGAAAGTTGACAATAATGATGATGATATTCAGGTTTTCCAAAGCTTGGTTATTTCTGATGCTGCATTACCACGCTCACGCATGAATTTTTGGCGGTCGGGTGGTCGCCGCTTATGTGATATTGCAGCGCCGCTTTACGAGGCGGTGTATTCAGCAGGTTTTGGAAACCTGAGGAGCCCCGTGCGAGAGCTGAGACATGGCGGAAGTTTTGTGTGAGAATTGCGGGTGGCTGGGTATGAACTATTATTATTAGATTTTCGGACTTCGCTGGTTTTTATTCAGGCATGAACTGTACAGGATGGAGGGATGTCAGGTGAGGCCTTAGGTCACGTGAAGGCGTCGGCGCTTTTGTCCAGCAAATGTCTGCGACAGTTGTGCGATAGCGAACAATACGAGAGTTTGGTCTTTTATTCTAGTCAAAGTTCCGCTGGTCATTCTTTGAAAGCTTTGTATCATGTGTTGAGGCGAATAGCTCCATTCTGCTGCTTAACACTTCTTCGCCAAACTGCGTCGCACTAATTTCTCTATTTTGGCAAGAATTATCATCTTGGGATTAATGGATACTTATTTCAGCCTTCCGGGCAGTTCTCAATGACAATATAAGTGCAGTCTGAAGAGTCCAGGATCTCTACCAGAGAGACGATATTGGGATGTACACCAGTATGGTGGTGTGGCTGGATTTCTCGCTGCTGGAACCTTTGCTGACAGGGCTCTAAGCCAAGCTTATTGAGCAACCTTACAGTATAAGGGGTGTCGGTCTAGACATCCACGGCCGTGTATACTACGCCATAGGCACCTACTCCACGGATGCCGGTCAATTGCAGTCTTCCGGCCAGGATTTTGCCCAGTTAGTCTTCGGGCGCGCAGAATCCATTGTGGGTTGGTGATGTCGGTAGCGTTGGCAACATACTGTGGTGGTAGAAGGTTGTGGGGGGGGTAGGGTTTTCGTCCTCAAAATGTCCACTAAAAGCCTTAGGGACTGGTATTAAACTTCATCTGGACGAGTAAGGGGCCTTTGAAAATATGGATATCCAATTAGGTGGGTCTTGTGGAAGGCCTTTGGTGGGGGAGGCTACAGTAGTGTATACTAAAGCGACAGAGACCAGGATATCATAGGACTAGTCCAGATGGCGCAAGGCAAGGGCGTGCATTTGTTGAGGCTACCTACCCTCCAAATATGTTTCATGGTTCAAGTTCTAGATATGTATGTATAAGATACGTCGCTCGCCCGCTCTTCGCCGGAGCATATAACCCAGAAAATTTTCGTTGCATGCAACGTTACGGCAAATTATTAATATCCAGGATTAATACAAAGCCTCTTTGGCTTCCGCAGCTCTCAAGAACGCCGCTCGCTCCTCGTTATCCTTTGCTTCGGCTTCTTTCCACTGTGCTGTAACCTGGACTTTACGCCCCTCACTTCTCGGCTCGAAGGCCATCTGAAATGGATCCGGCTTGACGATGAGGAGCGAGTTCGATTTATTCAATGGTACCTCAATCTCTTCGCCGCTCTCGGGATCAACTTTCCTCTTAAGACTGAACGCCCACAGCAGGCCCCCACAAGCAACGACGCACTCGTCCTGGGTGAGAGACTGGCCCAAGCACTGGCGTTGACCCCAACCAAATGATGTCATTCCCTTGATCGTCGGGAATTTGGTAAGAGGTTCTTGGTAAGTAGGCCAGCCCGGTTCCAGCCATCGCTCAGGCCGAAAATTCTCAGGATCCGGGTATTTCGTGGGATTTCGAAGGAACGCAAAATCTAGAGGAAGGATTCGGGTACCTTTTGGGATGAAATATCCTCGGTACCAGTCGTCTGCTTCGCACTCGTGCGCGACCCCTAGGACTAGTGAGATCCTGCAGTGTTAGCGGAATCAGTTATACGTACCGGTGGGAACATTGGGCTTCCATCTCATTGTCTCCTTGATGCAGGCGCGCAAAACTGGTAGGTTCGGCATGTCTGCAAGGGTAGGCATCTGACCACCACACATCTCGTCAATCTCCTTTTGGCATCTGGCCTGCCATTTAGGATGATGGATCATTGAGACCAAAAAGTAGTACAGCGGTCCAGCAACGGTAAAGATGCCAACAAGCGCCATCATACCAATGACTGACGATGCTTCATAGTCACCTGAAATACTGGTTTTATCGGCCGTCTCAAGAAAGGTGCGAGTAAAGCATGGCCTCTGTTTGCCCTTCTCCATTCGGCGGCGAGTAGTCAATAGTCGGTCCATCCACCACGCTTGCTGTTCATCATGACGCTTTGTTTCGGCAATCTTCCATGGGTTGATGTAATATGGGAGATGCCAGAGCGGCGTTAAGACGTTTGTAATCGGACCGGCAGGCGACATTTGTGTCAACAAGCCCCAGGCACTCTTTGTGCAGTATGCACTTAAGGTATGATCATCCCATGTTAATTGACACATAACCTTCGATGCCATATCTTCCAAGGAAAAACTGAAATTGTCTGGCTCTATGAGAAGGATGTTGAGCCACCTCTTCACTTCGAATTCCATCAAACCATAGTATCGGGCGTTTGTTGATTCGGTGAGATAGGAATGCGTGAATTTTCTTTGACGGGCCCAGTACACTGAGTAACAGTTAGTACGACCACGATGACTATTCTTACTCTACCCACTATTCTTTCCCATCAATGGCAGATATTCCATAGAACCGAAGGTACTTTTGGAGTCGTACAAAGATCGGATCTGCGGCCGATCTGAATACACCTTTGCACGTTTCACTAGGATCTCTTCTGCCAAAGCCTCATCCGACACGATGACAAAGTTGGATCCGAGCATCTTCGTCCGGTATATTGGCCCATACGTGTCTGCCCATTCCTTGAATTTTAACCACATATATTCAATGGGTAGATCATGGATACGGCCAACCCAAGGGACGAGCCACGGTCCAGGGAGTCCGCGGGGGTTGTACTTCGCATTTCGCCTAGCGACAGCCTGGAAGATCGAGTACAAAGCGAAGCTAAGTATCGCGAGACTTGCAGCATATAGCGTCAGTGGATGCATAATGGCAACACTGTGAGTAAAGAGCGGACGAATCTATAATGAGAGTCTCAAATGTCGTACGACGGGAGCACAAGAGCTATAAATCAGCGGACTACTTTATCGCAGACTTTAGAATTTCGGCTCCCCGAGAAGTACGGTACTCGTCTGGCTGGGAGACAGCGGTCTAGGCGCTCCTATCGTGCTCTAAGGATATTTTTCCGTCTGCCTATGGCTTAGTTGTTTGACTGCTGCTCTGGAAGGAAAGAAGGATTTCCATGTGAACCAATCATTAGGGGCCGATCTGGAATGGAAGATACACGAAGAAACACTAATTCCGCTAATAGGATCATGCAGTGATCCGTGTATGGACACTGATAGGAAGGAGAGTCGGAGCACAACTTGGCCGACACTGACAGGGCGAGACGACAAGCTGTCGCTAAATTGTAGTTATTTTTGCTCCGTAGATGTCACATCCCTTGGTTATTTCGACTTAGTACGTCACCATCCACGGATCGACAAAGTCCATTCACTTGGCCTTATAAGCATATAGAGTTGTGGTTTTACCTTGATATATGTCTCTTGTGGGACAGCCGGTTATGGCCTGTGGTTTGGAGAAACACCAATAACACGCAAGCTAGTGTGGAAAGAGATGACTTCTAGCCGTCATCGCGGTGTTCAAGAAAAGACCGGGTCAACGCCTATCAAGATCCCGCCCTAAGTATCTAATCCTAATTGCATTATATCATGACATTGCTTATACCTAGAGAGTTAGACTCGGTGATTGATTAGAGGGGTTGGAATGAGGACATACCGCGCTCGGATATACAAGCAACATGTCTCCTGTCAATGAATACCTCCTCAAGTAGCTAGGGTTGGCATCATCCATTGTACCTCTCTCGCGCTAAACGGAACGATACTAGCGCCATCGCGTAGCAGCTTGGCTAGCACATGCATGTATGTGGAGAACCACGTCTACGGCTATTTTTCATCGACCCTGCACACAGGTATCTGTGGTACGTACTCATGCACCATACTCCATCTATGTAAAGGTCACCGCCATGCATATGATACGCAAACCATGCCGGCATCACGGGGATTACTCGCACCATCTTTTGCTAGCACTCTTTTGGTTTCTGGCAATCCCAGGAAGGGATGATCGGAATCCCCGTAAGTCCGATGGTTTCGGCATCCCCAACGTCTAATAAAAAGGTCCGAAAAAAGCAAACCCGCTTTATAGTCAGGATAAGCGCGCATGAAATTGAATTTAATCGCACTTTCATTCTATTTTGCAGTTGCAACACCTTCTAACCATCATGCCTCATGCTCTCTCGTCTCGCGACTCCGTCATGGAGTCCAAACCGGTAGGTTCTTACCCACCTACCGGAATAGAAGTTCTTATTGTCGGAACTGGACTGGCTGGTCTCGTATCAGCCATCGAATGCGTGCGCAAAGGGCATACTGTAAGGGTGCTTGAGAGGAATTCGACTACCAATACCGCTGGTTAGTCCGGCCCTGTTTCCGTGAGCGTTCCGCGACTCTCGCAAGCTAATTATAATAAGGTGACATGTATTTCATGGGTCTTAGTGGGACACGATTTCTCAAACATTGGCCAGAGGTACACACAGAGTACAAGCGGATCTCGCTCCACAACGCTTGGCTCGAGACTTTCAAGCACTCTGGAGAGGTCATGATCCCGCCCAAGTTTGTCGCAGATCGCCTCCGTGCACAAGGACTTGACCCTGATACGCCTCCGGGAGAATTCCAAATGCGCCCTCTGATTTATAAGATGTTTCTCACCGCGGTGCAAAAGCTTGGAATTCCTGTTGAATACAAGCGCAAAGTAGTCGAGTACTCCGAAGATGAGAAGGCTGGCAAGGCCTATGCTGTGACCGAGGATGGCAAGAAGTATGAAGCTGACGTGATTATTGCCGCTGATGGAGTAGGATCAAAGAGTCAGAAGCTTGTTGGTGGCCAGGTCCGAGCGAAGTCTTCGGGGAGGGCCATGTGGCGTGCTGCTTTCCCGGTTGAAAACATTCAGAAAGACCCCGAGGTGGCAGATTTCTTTAAAATGATGCCTAATAATGAACCCATTGTGAGGACATTCCTAGGGTAAGTTGTTCATTGTAATGTCTTGCTTTAATGTGATTTGCTAAATTTAAACAGGCCAAACACTTATGCACTCACACTAACCCGCGAAGATGTGATGGTCTGGATCATGAACCATGATGTGTGACATGTTAAACTATGGCCAAACTTCATGAGCTAACCCCTTTAGGTCACTGGTTCAGAGAAGGAGAGCTGGAACGACACTATTGAAGCGGACGAAGTAATTAACACTATGGACGACATGGTCGGCAGGGAAGGCGACAAGTGGGCGCCTATTCTCAAGAAACTCATCGCATGTACCCCCCCAAAGACCATCGTGAACTTTGCACTTCTGTGGCGCAATCCTCAACCAAGCTGGACCTCACCTGCAGCACGTGTCATCCAAATCGGAGACGCAGCGCACTCGTATCTTCCATCCTCCGGTAATGGCGCAACGCAAGCTATTGAAGATGCCATCTCGCTAGCTTCGTGCCTTCAAATAGGCGGAAGGGAAAACGTTCCACAGTCAGTCCGCGTACATGTTCGTTTCCGGTAAGCCACTCACCCTGTTTCTTCCCCCATCTGGTTAACGCGATTCTTAGCTTCATCCGCAATGCCTGCGCCCAAAAGCTCAGCTTCTCTAACGCAGAGCTTCTCCAAAATACCGACTGGGATAAGGTTAAAATAGATCCCCGTCGCGCCGCCCCCAAGCATCCTAAATGGATCTGGGCGCACGATCCCGAAGCCTACGTTTACGATAACTACACGAAGGCTGTTGAGAGCATGAAAAAGGGGATCAAGATGGAGGACGATACTAGCTTCGAGCCCAACTATCCCAAGGGCTACAAGTTCGAGCCCTGGAGCATCGAGCAGATCATGGATGACATGAGGGCCGGGAAACCGGTTGTGCTAGGGCCCGGCGATTGGGATTAGGTAGCTTGAAAGGGACAGTGAGGTATCGCTAAGTTAGTATGTGCACAGGCAGACAGTTTCCATTAATCGATAAGGGGCTACTAGGGGTTGATGCAGTAGTTCCCACTTCTGGTCCCCAGATTCCGTGTCATTTTGCCCAAGACCCATACTGAAGAGTGATCCTACCTGCAGCTTCGTGATGGATTGTTTCTTGTGATAGTCAGAGGCCGGTCGTCTTGGCATTTGATATTGGCTCTTTCTGATTGTTACGGAGGTTTTTCCCGCCTCGATAGGATCCGTCACTTTTGTGTATAGTGTCCACTAGGTGTATAGCAGCGTAAGGCTGCGATAACGCGCCGGTTGTTTGAGAATCCCGCACTAAAAATCCCGTGACAGCGCCAATCGTGCCTTAGCGTCAGCATTTCAAAATGCAAAACCCCTGGATCTGATGTAGTCCAATAGCTGCAAGGACCGTGGGTTTTGGAAAAACGATGAAGCAAGTAAGCAATGCTGTCACTGGTTCCTGCAATGTGACGAGACCGTGTGTATAACCATTGTGACTCTTCTCGAACTGCAGTCTTTAGCTTATTTACAATCATTTGCGGGCTTACCCGGCATCCGCAGATGTCCCTATGTTCCACTTCTCTTGCAAACGTAATAGATCTCCCGGTCATTCTCTCCAATCCCGGTGGAGACATCCGCATCCGTCCCGACCCCCATCCCGAACCCAATTTTCCTCCCAAACCACAAAATGACATTCCTCATATCCCGATTCCCTTCCTTGCCAAGTTTAGCAAAACCCCTCAGAATGTTCGATTCTACACCCCATAGAAACCTAATCCAGCATTTTCATATCTGCCGTTTCCCGAGCTTATAGTCTTGGTCTGCGGATCAGATCTCTAATATAGAGTGTCTATGTCAACAAATGAGGCCAAAGAGCTGGCCACGATCAGGACATTTCGTTTTGGGGTTCGCTGAGGGTCTAGATTGGTGAGAATTTGGTTAAATGACGGTGTCGAGCCGCTTCGATGATTACAGGGACAGAAGCTACGATATAGAAGGTGAAATGAAGTAAGTCAGATGCTGTGAGTTATAAAGAGGCCCTGTATGTGGTGATAGGTTTAGAAATGACATGACTGCTGATAGGATAGGCGGCTTTCTTGGAATCTCATTTTAGCACGGTAGGCACTTGTTGGGGAGTTATATGAAATGCGAGGTTAGGGTAGGGCTAACTGATGGGAGGACTGGATGGGAGCATAATGGCTTGTGGCTCTGTTGGTTGTCTCGGCGCCTAGGACAAGTGTTCTAGGTGCAGTGATGCATGATACAATTGCCGTGCAAATGCTCGTGATACTGCGATGTTATCTATCAGAAGAATTGGCAGGCCTCCCAAAAAGGAGCCAAGATTTCACCTAATATATCCAGATTAAACGTCCATTCATTCCCTTCAACAGCTGCAAAAAAAATTTATCTCCGCCACAATATGTCACGTTTCGAGCTCACTCCATCCGAAAGGCTTATCGGGACGGCAGCACTAGCTGTTTTCGTTCTATTGCCTCCAGTCACATATTTCATCCGAGCAGCCACAAGATCTCAAGAATCGATCCCGCACCTACAAACCTTCCGAAGATACACAAGTGCCTACTCAACACTGCGCCCACAGGCTTTAGCCGCCAATGCCTCCCAAGACTTCAGTCATACGGTCCTTCCGTCCTCGTTACTAATTCCCTCTCGGGACTTAGAACCATTCAAACTTCATGCTTCAGTCATATTTTCGATTTTTGACAGCTTCGAAATGATCCCGGAGCTCGGTCCGAACGGGGTGCATTTCTCACCCGAAACAGACACTGTCATCGCGCACTGTAAAATGGGCGGCAAGATCAATGGCAAGAGCGAGAGCGGAGCAAAATTGGTGAAACAGGGACTATCAGAGTGGTGGACAGAGTGCGTACTTTTTGTGAAAATGGATAGGACTGGGAGGGAGGTGGTGGAGGTTAGAGAATTTGTGCATAGTGCCAAGGCGGAGGAGTTGAAGAAGCGGCTTATGGGTGTGCTAGAGGGTCAGAGCGATAGATAGAGTGGCATGTGATTATACATAATTGACTACGGATTCTATATGATGCCTTGGTGTTGACAGTCGGTTGCATCGAGCGTAGAAATGCACATGGATGCCTTGGCAGGATGCTAGAATGTTGCAGGTGCTCGACCGCGGGAATCTTGTGGAGATTCACTTTTCTGTTACAATAATGGAACCAGGGTACAAATGACCTGGATGCGGCCCTGGATTCATGGCGTTGTATACCAATTTAGTTCCTGGTCCGATCGGGGTATACGCTAGCTTTATTATACCATAGACGGCCCCGTTCGATCATCTTTAAGGCACCGAAAGTTGCCCTCGATTCCGACTACTAAGATTTAAGTTTGGATGTCTAATCTAGGGACGTTCGACGAAATAAACTAAAACGTTTCCTCACCAATATTTTATAACAAACAATGTTGGAATGAGGGTGGGAACTGAAGCTTGATATCGCTGCATCGGCGTTTGGATTTACCGATGCGGGACAACTTGGCTGATAACGACATGTGGACATTATGGAAGCAAATGCATCCCCTCCATTCGCAGGCGGCTCGTGAACGATCGATGTAGACCGGCAGTAGAGACCCAATCACGTTGTCCAAGGCCTTTATCACAAGGCATTCCCTTGCGAAGCCGTCTCGCTCTTTCCAAGCCACATCGTCATACCCGTTTTGTTTGAACTCATCTGGTCTTAATATCCATCTCAATCCCTCTTCAAAGATCATTTTATCGCCGAAATCTACGCAATCAGCATGTCTTCACCAAAAGCCATCCTCATCACAGGCGCTACCGGCAAACAGGGCGGTTCCGTCCTACACCAATTGGCTACTCACCCATCTTCCCCGCAATACACTCTCCTGGCCGTAACACGCAACGCAAGCTCTCAAACAGCCCAGAGCATCATTGAAAAACACCCTGCCGTTAAGCTTGTCCAAGGCGATCTGAACGATATGTCGGCTCTCTTCACCAACGCAAAGCAAGTCCTCAAAGACGCCGGCAAAGAGCCGAAAATCTGGGGCGTCTACTCGGTACAGATCTCAATCGGCACAGGCGTCACGACCGAGAGCGAGATCAAGCAAGGCAAGGAGCTGATCGATGAGTCGATCAATGAGGGAGTCAAGCACTTTGTGTATTCGAGCGTCGAGCGCGGCGGCAACGAGAAGAGCTTCGAGAACGAGACTCCCATCCCGCATTTCCAGTCCAAGTACCAAATCGAGAAGTACTTGTTGGAGCAAGCCGGGAAGAAGGGCGAGAAGATGGGATGGACGATTCTGAGACCGGTGGCCTTTATGGATAATCTAGCTCCAGGTTTCCCGACTAAGGTTTTCCTCGCTGCGCTGAGGGATACCCTGAAGGAGAAGCCTCTGCAGTGGGTCTCAATTGAGGACATTGGACTCTTCGCTTCCAAGGCATTTCGCGATCCTCAGTCGTGGAATGCCAGGGCAGAAGGCTTGGCTGGTGACGAGCTGACATTCGAGGAGTTGAGTGGCTGCTTCGAGAGAGCTTTGGGTCATCCTGCTCCGGTGACGTATGGAATTTTTGGATCCGCACTAATGTTGGCGGTCAAGGAGGTGAATGTCATGATTACTTGGTTCAAGACGGATGGCTACAAGGCTGAGATTTCGAAGTTGAGGAGCGAAGAGAGTGACCTGTGTAACTTTGAGAGGTGGCTGAAGGAAAGGAGTGCCTGGGCTAAGCAATGAGAGATTTGAGTGAAGAATGTATGCAATTCATGGCATGTTTTACTCTATTCTTGTTAATGTCTTGTCAAATCTATAGTACAGAATTCGAGAGATAGTGATACAATAGGCACAAAAATCCCAGAATTAATTGCGAAAATGATCATGATCCTAGATTGGTAGCTCACCATTCAAAACCATAATACAATCACCAATAATACGGCGCGTTGAACGCTACTGAGGGGTTGATATAGACGGTGCAGTTGGCACAGAATCAAAGGGTTCTCCGATTTCGTAAACTTAATTGATTTCCATACTATTAACATTAAAGCGTCCAGAAAACTATCCTACGAAATCTAGTATACCTTACTTGGAAAGAGTGATGAGAGCCAAAGTGCCGGCCACGACCGGATTGAACAATCTAACGAGGTTCCACCTTCCCCAGCGCTCTGCGACGGACTGTGCAGCCTTCATGTCCTTCTCGCCCGCACGTCCCGACAGCGCCTCGAGCTTGTCGTTCATCGGTTGCATGTTCATTGCCGAGTGAAGAACCGTCACCAGGTGCAATCCTGCTGCAACGGCGAGCAGCCTCCAGTCACCACGGGCTTGGTCGCCCTCTTTGTAGATCGAATACGCAGCGTAGGCGTAGCCCACGAACCCGAAGGTGGAAATTGGCCTGAAGAACTGGTTGCCAACTGACCAACAGAGTGGCCATTGCCGGCCGAGGAGGCGGGCGCGCTCCGTGTGGTTGGCAGCTTCGGGTCGCGGGAAGTCGACCAAGAGGGCTGGTATGGTCATCCAGGACTGGGTGATGGCGTTCCCTGCAGGAATTTAGTTCAAAGGTGCGCTATCCATTAGTCGCCGGTGGTTGCGTACCTGCAAGGATGAATGAGAAAGAGATGCAGGTCCCTGCAACCGTTTTGACGAGCACACTATCAGACATGTTGGGCAATCTGTTGGAGACAAAGTAGACAAGATTGTAGTTGGAATGGGTTTTTGATTCTACTTAGACAGTGGCTATGAGGATTTAAAGGGAGTCGTACAATGCAGGTGCTCGGCGTCGTTGGCGCCGAGTCTTTCCACGAGCATCTGCAAACACGATCTCTGGCTCCGACGCCATCGAACGAAGGGTCAAACACCCAACGGCAAGCAGGTACATGGGGAGATCCTTCGGTTCCCCAAGGTCCGGGGCATGTCGAAATCGCTTCTCGCTGGTACAGGCAGGGATTTAGTCCGTATGCGGCCGAGCTCGTCTGTTGAGATTCCATTACATCATGACCAACCAAAGAATCATGAACATCACAATCATAAAATGGCATGAAGGTGGCCTGAAGGCGGAGATTTTGAATTGACAAAATGTCCGCCGAGTACCATTATCGTAGAGAAGTAATCTAGCCCGACACGTCGGAAATCGATGCGGACGGCAGATGCGGTTGGCTGAAAGGTTGTCTCAGCGGCATACGACGGGGTCCACGACATCTGATATACGGTATTCGGGGAGGGCGATTATAATAATATCGTACGATAGCTGAAATAGGCGCTCGAAAGACGGGCTGAATGCGTCTCCGATTAGTAAGCGTATTGAGATGACGGCTCAATGGTGCAAGGTCTAGCGAGCAACGCGATCAATCAAATTCTGAGTTCAGCCTCAGTATTAGACGCTATTGGCAATAAAATAATTAATAGCCGCCAGATAAAGTGTGGTTTTCCGGAAAAGCTACGTTGCTCCTTTAAGTCAAGTGCAGTGGCAGTTTCGAGACAAGTACATGCCACCTCGCACGCTCTTGAGCTTGGCTGGACATTCACATATGAAAACTTTCATATATCCGGCTTCATTTCTTCTGTATACCTTGAACCACCAAATGAATCGGAAGTTTACCTGTAAGATGCGTCAATCATCTGTTGCAAAGCTGCGATGGCATTCGTGTTTCTCCAGCCTGTCCAGTTGTGATTCAACAGGCCCCAGGTCTCCTCATAGTCTTGCCTCCCTGAACGAATATAATAGCTGCCAGCCAACACCCAAACAGTCCAGCCAGCGTCCCACTCAGGAATAATTCTCCGAAGACAGCTAGCATATACTCTATTGTACGAATTGTCTGCTTGTGAGAATCCAAACTCGGTCAGGACGACTGGCATTCGATTCTTTGCAGCTGCATCTAGAGCCTTGAAACCATTGTTCCAAAGCCCATTTTTGATGCTGTCGCAGTTCGTTGCAGAGGTCTGATAGTTGTGGAGTTCCAGCACCAGTTTATTGGCGTAGTTAAAGCTGCTTAATTGGAATCTTTGGCCTCCTCCAAGATCGTCTGCGCCGGGAATCGGCGTAAGCTTCGTGTCGAAATCCAAGCCAGACAGATGAATCAAGATATCCGGATTTGCCGCATTCACAACATTTGCAGCCGCGACGACTTGGGTATACCACGTCTGCCAATTGTACGCCAACGATGAACCAGTTATGTCAGGCTTCCTAAACTCATTCCGAAGACCTATCGAAATCATGCTTGACCAGTTCTTGCTCTGCAACGAATTTTGTTAGCTTAGCAAATGAAGTCTTCATAGTCACTTACATGTTCTGCCATATATTGCAATCCGCGCTTCCACTTCTCCGTGTTGAAGTAGGTGTCACCAAACCATGCATTTCCGTCATTTGTTGAACAGCACCAAGCTCCCTTGGACATGTGATTATCGAGGTGAACGTAGATCCCCTGTTTCGCAAGCTCCGCAGCGACAGCATCGAATACCTTACCTAGTTAACACATATTGGCAAAATGATATCCTAGACAATTTACCTGTAATCTCGTAGTTGAGGAATTGAATTGAGGATTGTTCCTCAATACCTGCTGATAGACAGTATTGCCATCGGATCCAAGTGCCTTGCTAAAAGCGCTCTGAAGCGTTACATCGCCGCCGTTGTCTTTGATGTCATCGATCATCTCGATCGCAAAAGTAAGACGGACCACGTTCATCTTCAAGCTCTTGATCTTGCTCACGATCGACTCAATCGAAGCATACTGTAGTCCCTCCGGGATCATGACATCCCCAGCTCCTGGCCAATTCACACCAATGTAGGTGAAATTGGCGCCTGTCGAGTCAACTACCCATCTGTTTGAGGTTTTAAAGGGAACATTTGGGAAGGCGGCGAGAAGGGCTGGGAATGTTGCAGCACAAGACAGCACTTTTAGGAGCCGCATTTTGACGAGATTTCGATGCCGCTTTGCGAGCTACCAGAACCGAGGAAGTAAAGTATTTAAGCGTGGAATGCTTTTGCAGAATACTGGCGGATTAAATCCTCAAGGAAGATTTCCGGGAAAGCCATCCTCTGTGCGTCCTCAGTGAAGGTGCTCATTCCCGGCGCTGATTGATGGACAATCCCAAGGTCGAAGCCCTACCATTACAAAATACTCCTCCATTATATATGACACAAGACGGCCGAGTCTCAAAATTTATTAGAATGCTCTTGTGCTCCTCCTATCCCTACCTTCAATCGGTTGATAATCTGCCGAGGCAGAATGATCTCCAGTCGGCTAATTAATATTCATCCTACCGGATGATCACGCTCCACATTGTGGGGAACCTTGACGATAGTAATGGCTAAGCAATTTAATCTGAGAAGTCTTGGGTCTCGGTATGCAATAGCCCCGCAGATCAGGGGAAGCTTGAGCAAAGCTTGAGAGTTAATTTGGACTTGTCGAGGTACGAGTCGAATACCCGCGTACACCATTGCAAGAAAAACGAGAGTATTTTGTCGTATAATCCCCTTTGTGCCCTAGAAGAACTTCTTACTTTCCTAAAAGCACTTGAAAATCGTTCATCTCGAAGTTCCTAAAGCGTCATAGACTTTGGTCTTTATCCTCTTCGCTTTTTCAACGCTACGAGTGTAGTAATTATATAAGCTGAGAATTGTAGATTATACTCCGCAACAATCATTCTTTGAATATATCTTGTTTATTTCGAATACCAACAGCCAAAGTTCTCCAGCCTCTATACACTCTTTTAATTCCTCCGCAAATCTGCGGCAAACTCACAGCGAACCACTCCAATCCATCCCCTCAGAAAATTCTAGGAAAAATAATTAAAACCTGTGTACGTAAAGAACTATTAATATCTTTTTTCCTCGGGAGGTTTAAAGCTACATATGCATAATTCGTATGTTGTTCAAACCTACCCAAACGAAAATAGAAGGCCCACAAGATGCCAAAATTATGGCGCCCGACGGTCTTAGACACTAATTCTTTGAATAAATTAGTTCGCTGAAAAAAAAAAAAAAATTTTTTTTCTTCGCAGACGATTTGTCTTTGAGATATCGAGAACAAGGCAAATTGTTCGTATATGTGATCAGTGGGTCCATTGTATCTTGTTACCCTCTTAGTCTTGTGCGAAGCGCGTGGGGGAAAATTAAGATTTGTGGCGCTTAAAATAATCTCTCAGCACCATTATCTTGCTATAATCTCATAGAAACGGCACCGGATCACTGCACGGGTACCATCTGAGAACTTCGGAGATTGATTCAGCTGCCTCGAACTCCACCTGTAAGCACTAGTGCTCTTCAAATATCCTGCCAATAAGCCATCTTTGAATACAGAATAAATTAAAAAGTATTCTTATCAGCATAGTTCCGACTGGCGATAGGTCTTATCACTGTTTGTCTAAGACATGTCGCACTTTCGATGTCCGAAAGGTGTTATGGCGGTTGGTGAAGAGCTTAGCTCGAGATTAATGTACGGCTGCAATTATGTTACGGATGCTCTGACAAGGTTCATTTGCGAATGATCAAGGATATCCTTCTCTTTTTAAGCATGAAACCATCAATCAATCATGTTCATCAGGAAGTGGAGCTCGGCGTAATGAAAACGTCTAGTCCTGGTAGTAGTTCTGTTAGCTTATAGCTTTCGAAATAGTCAGATATACCACCTTGTTATTCCACCAATTACACGAGCAACATGCCCATAACTCCTGTCTGAAGACGGCAAAAAGAGCAATACGCCCGCTGTTGCATTGCCATAGTCAAATGGAGCATATGCCGTGTTCCAGTATAAGATTCGTAACATCACTAAATCGCTTAGAAATTCCTTGCCCCAGAAAACGTAGGAAGACGGTGGAGCATAAGTTTTGTCCTTTAGAGTTCTGAGGATCCGTAAAATCAGCAACTTCGGGCTATAATCCCAAGGCGCAAGGAGCATCTATACTTAGGAGAACCCGTCATTAGGGGCACATTTATAAGGCAACAGACAAATTTCATCGAGTCCTCCTCTGAGCTCGTGGGACTTTTGAAAATCATGGCCACTGTTCGGAACCTTGTTCACCTCCAATTGTGGCGCAATTATGTCAAGAGATATTCCTTCTCTACGAATTTAAGCGCTAATTTTGAAGGAATATGAGAAAAATGGAGGGCTACACATAATGGAAAATAGTAGAATAGAACCGAATAATTGAATATGCCATAGATAAATAAAAAAAATGATCTAGAGAGAAAAGAATAGCTAAGCGATCGTTCATCGGATACTCAGTCAAAAAATAAAAATAGAAAATAAGAATAAAAAAAGACGATAGAATTTCAAAGAAAAAAGAAACAGACGTTGTCAGTAGAAAAGAACCAACAGTTTTTCCAATAAAAGACAGTCCCAGTTCCATGTAGTTGAGGCCAAAGCACTACGGGGGATGCAGAGATTGCTGAATTGAGATACTATGGACACATTGACATGTAAAACGGCCCAATTTATTATCAAAAAAAAAGCGTTTAAAACTTTTTGTGCAATATATTTTGCCTATCGCCGGGACTAGGAATGGAAAAACTTAACTCTAATACGGGGTAAAACGCTCGAAAAGAGGTATGTTCTAATGGTGTTTGAAGATTATCATATTGTCGTAACACTTTGCGAACAGAAAGCACCCCAACCGATACACATTGAGATGTACTTCGATAGATTAAAACGAAAATATTACATTCATATAGAAGAGGCACTTCCCGCGAGATACCATTCAGCTCAAGTCATAGCGAGAAGATGGCAGCTCAAAAACACAACGCGCCAAAGCAGCCACCGCCCCAGCTCTAAACCAGTGTACACGCATACCAAAAAGCAATTCACCACCAACAAGATCAGAAACCATGCCAATGCATTCAAATATCCCCACCTGCTCAAACCAAGTGCATTGCCACGAAAACGTACATGCACATCCACCGACATTCTACTGCCACCTCACATCATAGCAAATCAGCCTTTTAAAACATCGTCCAACCCATTGATCCTTATTCCGCGATCCCTAGTACTCGAGCTTATATCCCCCCTCCAACCTTCTCCTACCTCGAAGGTCACATCCAATCCCTCTTCAGCAACCCGCTCACCCAAGTCCCCACACACCAAATTCCACAGAACGTGTACCAGCAGCCCAGCCCCCTTCACGCCATACACAGTAATATATGCATAACACTCGATTCGGTCGGTTCGTTCATTCGCTCGGCTGGGCTGAACAAGGCCTGTACTTCTCGGACAACCGATGGAATTGGAAGGGAAGAGGAAGACAAGACAGAAAACCTAGACCTAGCACACAAATCAGCACAGCAAACCCTCCCCTCAAACCATCATACTCAACCAAGATATCAAAACTAATTCAGGACTCCTACCATTCCCGCCCTACCAGTTCGCCCAGCTCGTCCCCACGCAGAATTCTAATATTACCCTCCCCGAAAACAAGAAAATTGAAACAAAAAAACTCGTTCTGTAGAGAAGAAAGAATATTCCTCGCTAAAACCACTGATATTTGTTTCCGTTCGTCGATTTAGTGGAAGGGATGGAAACGGTAGATAGCAGATGTGATGTACACTAGCACGCACACACTAACACAAGAACTAAAACCAACCCCCAACTTCACATAAGCCCCATTCCATTCCCATGCAAATTGACATGGTCATCATCACCCACAATCCCAACTCCACTTACTGATTCCGCTAAATTTCAAGCGTATATGATATGTGAGCCCAGAGCAACGTCGTAATATCGCATAATATGGATTGCAGTGCATCGATCCGAGCAAGTACGAATATACGCACACATCCCCGACATTACAACTCCTCAGACAGTCCAAAATTCCAAAAGAATAAAATCCAAAAATTTCCCGCCTACACCCACACCCGTCAATCCAACCCCTTCCGAAGAGGAAAAAAACTCTCATCTTTCACCTCTCCATACCTGCAGCCAGCGTCAAAGGTCTTAAAAACACCCATTATTCCCCCCAACCACCCCCCGTACCACTCCACATCTCTACACGGAAAAATCCGCCTCGCCACTGCGCCAGACTCCAGGAAAACATGCCACCATAGCACTCATCAATTAGCGAAGGCAGTTAGTTAGCCAACCAATTAGTCCCGATCGTAACTACGTTTGGTAGTTCATAACCATCATCAAACTACAAGCAAGCAAAAGACGCATCACGGTCGCCACAAAAACCCTCAAGGGAGCTCGCTAGATACTGAGAGAGAGAAACGTTTTGTTTCTCTAGACACCCACCCACTCAAATCCTCCCACCCCTCACCCCTCCCTCCGCAAGCCATCCATCACATCCTCTGCCCAGCGTACTTTTGCCTCCAGCTCATCTAGCGCTAACGATTGTCACACCATCATCCTCGCCTCCCAACCTAACACCGATCACGCATATCAGTGCCCAACCCCATCCTACCTGCAGATTCCAAAAAAACCCTTCCCAAAAACACTATAAAGAATTACGAAACAACACACTCACCAACCAACCCGCTATCTTTGTGTCTAGAAAACGGCTACTGCCTTCTGCCGTACCCGGCTGACACAAATAAAATCTGCAGCCTTCAGGGGGAGCCAACTAAGTAGCTACGTAGCCCCAAGCCCTCAATGAACCCGCCCGTCTTCTGAAGGGAAATAATTGGACGGGTTATAGAAGGGTAGTAGCGCCGTTCGTGTCCTTGACAACATAGCTAGAAAGACCACAGCATGAACTATTTGCACATCCATCGCCCGTTGCCGCCCTGCCCATCCCCTACAGTAAAAAAAAAAACCAAGAAAAAAAAAAAAAAAAAAAAAATTAAAAAAAACCCGCCCATTCGTAGGAAAGCTGGGGGGTGTTGGGGCGCGCTATCTAAAATCCAATACGGCATCGAGCCCAATGCCGCGCAACCGTGGCGTTTTTGATTGACTCTCCCCGGATTATGTCTTGCAGGCTTGTAACTCTTGCTTCGGTAGTGTGTATGTAGCGCGTAGAACTCAGGTAGTGACCGATTGCTCGTGCTGTGCGAGCGTGACCCAGGAATGACGCTATTGGGGGGCCGTAGAACTAGCTGTTCGACGCTTTCATCGGGCAAGTAGGTCCAGTCAGAAGTCTGAGACAATCCGTTGTCACATGCCTTCCAGAAGAAGCAAGAGCCGCTATGACAATGCAAAGTATCCACGGCGATTGCGTCCAAGCCGTTCGCACGGACCAGTCGTTCGTGGAGTGATCTGAGGGGTTGAGCGTTCTACAGCGGCTCCGTTGTGTTCATAGCATTCGGAGACTGGCCGAAGGCGGAACTAGAAGGCTATCTGCATACTCGCACCCGCACACAAGATGGGTATGATGCGTTGTGGCCCCTTAAGATGCCTTTCGAATACAACGAAGCAAAAGAATGAATAGTGAGAGTGAAATCCCGACGAATCACAAGAATCCTCTAAGGAGAACGGAGTGGTTGGAGTAACGTGCTGATAGGCTAGATATTGGGGTAAAGTGGAGATGACTGGAGATGACGGAGGGCGCGGCTTATGGCTCCTGCTTGCTGAAGACAATGGGCTTCGAGCTCCACGAGTTGGTACGGCCTTGGTCAACGCTAGCGGACACTCCACGCTCATTGTGAAGTGACGGACTGGTTGGTTGCATACCAAGTCTCTCGGATGGCATCAGCCGCTCCGTGCAACAAGGACGCCTCGCTACCGAATCGCGGAGATAACATCCTTAAAGGATGTGGAATTTGATTAACGGAAGACCGTCGGCCTGGCTACTTAATTAGGGTGATGGGTGGGGTACCAAAACTCCGCTTCGTACGTGCCAGGTGATGACCATCTCGTCGGGAGGCCGTTCGCAAGGCGGCTCGCAGCTATCCGACGCACACTCTCACGAGACGATCGCATATTGAAAGGATATCTGCATTCCGAATAGTCTGTCTATAAGCTAAGGAGTTGCTGAGTTAACGATAGTGGATTACGCATATCAATAGCCGGATGAGACAACCCATCGTCTCTGGTTTCTCGTGTGGGGTGAGATGAGGCAATTCAACAGTGCTACAAGATCCGCTGTGCGAGTCTTAATCGTTGCAAACGACGGGCTCTGCATGAAGCCTTCAACGCAGCTAAGCAGCCTTCCGAGCCATATCTGTGTCATTGTATAGCCGGCGTGCCTTTAAGGTGATTGCTGTGAGTCCAACAGAGGCTGTCCCTGAATTTCCTGAGCTTTCTACGGCCTGATCAACGCAGCCAACACGCCAGTTGGCTTGATCACCAGCTGACAGCCGCCACCGATATCTGCCGCTAGTAGTGCCGGTGCGTGCTGCATTGACTCTAGCTGCTGATCAAGATGCTAGTCTCCCTCCTGCCTCGAGAATCAGGACGAGAAGAATACCTCGAGACTCGGGCAGTTCTGTGTCAGATGGAACCTCAGACAGAGCCGTTTGACTGGGCCGCTCGCCACTCAAAGTAGGATCTGAAGAGAGTATTGAGCATTATTAGACCCAAGGCATTGGGCGAGGATCAAACCTCGGTCGAGAATCATCGCTCTTCCCGAGACAAAGACTAGCCCGCTACAGCCGGGCCATAGTAGGCGGGTGGCTCGCAACAACGGTCAATCCAAATGTTGACGATGACATGAAAATGAAGTTTTCGTTCAAGGGTCAGTCTAGGAGCATTCCAATTCCATCGTAGTGGCCCGAATCACCATTGGCAGACATTTTTTTCTTGGAATCAAGTCACAGCATCACGCCGGTCGTTGTGTAGACGTCGGAGACGAGTAGAGTGGAGATTGTGTGACTGGGACGTCCGGTCGGGAGCTGGGGGAGGCCGTGGACTCGCGACGCAGCAAGCTTGTACATAAGTGTTAAAAAAAAAAAAAAAAAACCAAAATGCAGCAAGGCCGGCCAAGAGCGCGCGGCTGAGACATTGGTCAACGCATTTCCTGCGGTTCCTGTTCTTTCCGAGGCGTCTTCAAGGCCGCTGCATGTCGCTAGAAGACAATGGGACTCTGACAGTTGCTTGGATGCCAGCTTTCGGCGTCAAGATGAGCGTGCGGGAGGCTGCAGGCCGGTGCGCCGTGAAGCCGGATTCCCTGTCAATTAGCTGAATATCTTGTGACGCTATGACGCTGCATGGTCCACGATGTACCGTGATCTCCAGATTCACCGCGCCGCCGCCATCTAAAGTGTGCGGTCCAACGGGGCTGCTGTGCCGTGAAGTAGTGAAATGTTCTGGCAATTCTAGGCTGCGGCAGCTGCCGGCGAGGGGGAGGGGGAGGACCACTGGAGCGGTGCACAAGAGTAGGCTGGGCTGGGAGGCTCTCGGAACTAAGCAAACGGGGCTGCCTCCTCCCCAAGGCGCAGGGAGATGCATCAGATGACTGCATAGCAGGCATGAAATGGAGGAGAGCGGGCTCGGGGCTGTCTCAGGTTGGGTGCTGGATTCCGACGAGCATCTCTGGGGGGGTGGTGGAAGGGGGTTTCTAAAGGCGGCGGTGCGCAGATCAGATGGTAGGCGATTGGGTCAGATGGCACACGGCGAGAGGGCGGATAACTGGAGAGGCCGGGCACTGCGAGGAATGCAACGCGAGAAAGAAAGACAGCCATGGGCAGGCCGACGGTCATGGGCAGGCTGGAGGCCGTCGCCGGTCAGCCCCGACCGCTGGGTTAGAAGAGGGACCCCGACCAGCAGCAGAAGTATTGGCAGCGGTATCTAACAGCTCTGGCAGCTCTGGCAGCACTGGGAGGGGAGCAGCAGTAAGCAGCATGCAGCACGCTGGATGGCCGCAACGTGCGAGACATGCGTGCTGCTGGCGAGCCGGGACTGAGACGTCACCCTAGAGCCGCGTGGAAAGACGAAGCTCGAGTCCCGCAAGGAGCGCATCATCGTCGCGGGCGGTGGGCAGAGGAGCGAGCGAGCGAGCGAGGACTTGCAAAGGGGGAGGCAGCTCGCTGTGGGAGTATGGGGGGAATGGGGAGTGGGATTGGGGGGGGGGCGGTTGCAGAGGTTTGGGCCTGGCAGGCTGGTAGGCAGGCTGGTAGGCCGGTGGGCTTGGGCTGGGCGCGCCAAGGGGACGCACCGACCCATCGCGCGCGGAAGGCGCACACTAGCGCCCGGGGAGGCATGGCGGCCGTCTGAGCGGGGAGGAATAGCCGCGTCGCTGCTGCACGTCACCAGGCCGCTCCTTCTCTTCGCACCCCAGCCCGCCAAGCCGTGCTTCCTACCCATCCCATTCTATCCCATCCCATCCCATCCCATCCCGATCTCGACAATGGATGGATGGCCTCTCCCCGCCATCGCCGTGCGCAACGCAAGGGCGGGTCCACTCTCGCAACCTCACTACTCACACTGACACGCTTTCTCCTCGCCACCGCTTCCCCCTTTTCGAAGACTGTCCGCGCTCCCCGCTCAGCACCCGAGTTGTCCGTTGCCTAGGCGGTAATTGCGCCCTCCGACTGCAGCCAGGCCCCGCGCGCGCTCGCTGGGGGGTGGTGGGCGGACCGCGACGAATGGGAGCAGCCCAGCCTGCATTCGGAGCTTTGCGCAGCGACCCAGACTGTCGGGCCTGCGATGTGCGATGTGCCCAAGGGCTGGCAGATGGAGAAGAGAAGCCCCCGGCCCTGGCGCCGTGGCCGATGGCCAGCGTACGGAAGTGGTAGTCGTCTAGTGTGCAGCGTCGTGCGCCTCTAATCCCATCAGCGTCCACGGCTCCAGAATTCTCCAGCCGAAGGGTTGCATCGCCCGGCGCCCGCCCAGCAGCCCAGCAGCCCAGCAGAAACAGTAGTCCACGTCTATCAACCCAGTCCGTAATGGCTGCTGCTGCTGCTATCGCCCGCACTCCCCGTCGACGAAGCCCTCCCCAATTTCCTCTCAGTAGCGCTCTCCACTATTGTATCCGTGACAGGTAACGGCTTCCCAACCGGCTTCTCCCTTTTTTTCCCCTTCGCTCCGCTCCGCTCACCACTCCATTCTTGTCTATTCCACCGTGATTCTGCTCTGCTTTTGGCACCCGCATGCTGTCGCTGTATCGTTGCCAGCGGCTGCCGGCCCGTGGCGGCTTTCAACCTCGTCGATACAGTGCTTACTCCAAGCCGCCATGCGCGTCCGGCCAATCCGTCGTTGCGCGCTGCAGAGCAAACTCTGGTCATCTGTTCCCAGCAGGGTTGTTATTCTTAGGGGGCTTGCCCAGATGAAACATCGCCGTCCCAGCCTGCCGGCGCTACGCTGCTGTGTCGAGGCCGCTTCCCCCCCAATTCAGTGCCGTGTCGTGGCCAATGTTCCTGCATTGCTGCATGGGACTGTGATGCTCGGCCAGGCGAGCCAATCCATGCCCTCTACTTCTTGTCCCAGCGGCCAACAACAGCCATACTTCCGGAGCAAGGAATGCAAAGCGCTGCGTGGGCCAGAGACAATTCGAGAAAGGATGCGAGCCTAGGCTCCGGAGCACATCGCCCGCCCTGACATCGGAGATATAGATAGGCCGCTTTGGGAAAGCGTCGCTGCTGCAGCCTGCCAATGCTACCGTGGTGCTAGACGATGGGATCATGGTCTGAGCCAGGCAATACGGATCATTTGCTTTGGGGCTGAATCTTGATCCATTATTCTGATGAGATGCTTCAAGCTACCAGCTTGGTAGGTATTGCTCCTTTCAGCCAAACAACCCGACATGAGGCCCCAAGTTCGCCCTACCCTGTATCGACTCTATAGCTGTTCTTTCTCGCTGCCCTGTACTTCAACCGCCCGGCCTCTGTATTCTTACGCCGCCTCAATCTCCCATTCGGCCGCTGGTTCCTGCATCCTCTGATCTCCCAACCAAGCTCCATAATTCTCCGTCATTTACCAGATCGTTCGCCTCCTTGTAGCCAACCCCGGCTACCACTTCCGCTCCCCCATCCTCACCCCAGGGCTCATTTCGCCGTTGCTCGCCTCGTACATCTGGGACTCTACCAAGCAGTCTCCAGTACAAAGATCACGGGAATAACCACTCAAGCCCTGACGGTCTTTGTGAAACGCCACCTTGAGCAGCAAGCCGAATTGGACTGAGGCTTTTCTGTGCATATATGCTACGTCCCTTTCACGGTGCTTGAGACGGTTCCTTTCCGTCCTTGTAGATTCGTTGCAGTTTCATCGCCGTCTCTGGGCCTTTTGGGGGTTATCTGCGAAAACTTGCTGACATCCCGCACCCGTCCTCTTTCGAAACCGGCACAGCCTCTCGACGAACGCCGGAGAACTGGTGCGGAGGACGTCCTTCGACTAGGTCAGGTCCGCGAACCCGGCCGCTGCGCAGATCGCTAAACACCCGTCGTCGACTCGTCGCCGAAACAGCCACCCTCAACAGCATACGGCGCCACTTCGCCTTTTTGGCGCGCTGCAGCAGAACCCGGTCAGTTTCATCAAGATTGGGTGTGTCCCCTTCGGCAGCTGCCAGAAGACTGACAGGTCGCAGTTTTGCACAAAATAGGAGCAGCAATCCCACCATCAACGTCGCAGCCGACCAGCAACCAGGATCAAGACGTGGCGGATCAGTACCTGTCTGTGCGCGCCCATCATCTCTCAAGATTTGAGATCTGTGGAGACGGCGGCGGGAAGAAGCAAAGCGCGCACGACGGCCTGGTGATCCTCCCGCGCATTGACGGGCGTTTTGACCTTTAAGTGTCGTGCAGCCGCAACAGCAACTACGTCAACAGAAGAAGCATAGTAGAAGAATTCTCGAAGCCCTTCGAGTGATTTCAACACTGTCAGTCTACTCCCTACCCATCCACCCCTACTGTCACCGCCTCCCAACGTCTTCTTGACTAAGCCTGTGACAGCAATTGTGTGCTGAGTTTGCGGTGTAGTGGTAGTGGTGGTAAGAAAGCGCGCGCGCATCACGAACCCAATCTGCTGGATAAAGTGCGCATTGCATCGCCTGTTGGTCGGAGCCTGGCTCCTTCAGCGCGCCCAGTAAAGCAGCATTGACGGATTGGCAGCCACCAGGAGGTCCTGGCAGCGGCAGCTAGTCGAGGATCGCGCCCCCGTGCCGGCTAAACCGCCCCAGATTCCCTTGAAGCGAGCCAGCAACGGCATTCGAACGAGCCCTCTGCGGACTCGAGACGACCCGTTTGAGCCCGCCGTCGCGCCTGGCCTCGCTCTCTTGAGCGCTCTTGAGCACCGGCCTCCGGGACGACAGCGTTTGCGAGTCCGAATCGGGCCACTGACGGAGGCAGACTTTCATCACAAAATCGGTCGTCACAGACTAGGACTAGGACGCTCGCCACTGCCACTGCCGTTGCCGGCGCCGTTGACCTGCAGACCCAGAGAGCCGGATTCGACGAGCTGAGGCGTGAGATTTGCTGTCCGCCAGCGCGCTCGAAGGAATCAATCGTAGTTCCCGCTAGGGCATCGACGGGCATTATAGGAGCTTGACTGCTGCTGCTGCTGCTGCTGCTGCTGCTGCTGCTGCTGCTGCAATAATGAACCAAGGTAAGCCAGCCTTAAAAAGACGTATGCCAACCCATGTCCTGCGGAGAGCACACACCCTCGTTGCCATCCACGCGCTGGGCTGCACACCTCCCGTCCATAAACTGGCGCCTTTCTCCGCATTCTTCCACAAATCCACATTCCTCTCCTGTACCCTTTTATATTGATTCACCGCGCCTTCGCGCGACTACTCGGTTTCTTTGCTCGATTTATTGCTACACATTGTGGGTCCGTCGTCGATTCGCTCTCTGCCCACTCATGTAGTGCACTCTTGCACGTCTCTCTGCCACCCGATCGCGGAGCCAATTGTACTACCGCAGTCCCACGCGCGCTCCTCGACCGGCATTCTTTGCCAGCGGGCGCACGTTGTCCGTTTTTGTCACACGCCTTGTTCAACGCTGCGAAAGGCTGGCTCGGATTGATTGGCTGACCCGTAGGCATAAGCAGTACTCCAACCCCCTCTGCCATTGGAATCGGGAATCCCTTTCTCGGAGGCAGAATGCATCGACCACATAAGTGCGTCTGCACATCATAGTCCCTTTGCAGCTGGCGTTCCCGATCAGCTAAGGCGCGACGGGCCCCTAGGCCATCCAACGCTCTCTTTGCCTACGAGCCTTTCCAGCAGAAGTTACAGCACTGCTCGACCCGACGTACAGTAAGTCCTCCATCTCATTGGTCCCCCCGTCATCCCGGCCTGGCAGGGTAGGCTCCGCAGTGCAGTGTTGCCTTGCTCCTGCGGCCCCAGTCGAGTTCCCGCCTGCACTCGACGCCTCCTCGCCTGGTGCTGCCCAAGTTATGCATTCACAACCGCCGAAACAAACACGTCGTCATGTCCTTCATCTTCTTTCCCGTCGCACACGTTCCAGATGCATGGCACATCCAGCCAGCCGGTCTGTCACATTGATCACACGACAACCTTAGCGGTAATGAACATATCGTCCCTGTCTAGATTGACAACTTATACTGTGCCACCCAACTTCCCGGTTACACATCGCCGCCGTTGGCACCTCTCAAGCCGATTAGCATCGTGTCGTTGTCTTGACACTGACCTTTGCCAGTAGGTATCAGCCTGCCAGCGTTCTTTCCGACTCGGGGTCTGGATCTATTTCAGCCTCTCCAAGCTCAAACGCCTCAACATTCACAAGCTTTTCGCCGCCGACAGCCACGGGGGTCCCTACGTACAGTCTCGGCCTAGCAAACAACCTCTCGACTGCACCTTTCCCGTACGCCCCATTTAGTAGTAACATGTCGAGTCGAAGGTCAATGTAGGTAGCCTTCGTGGCGCATTCGTGCGTGTCAAACCTGAGTCCCTTATGCATGACAGCTGACAGCTACATGTAGAACTGAATCGACTATGTTACCCCCGACACGGTCACCCATGGGCAATCCTGTGTCACCGTCTCTGGGTGCTTCGGCTAGGGATAACTATACAACCTCAACGCCGGGGCTGCACCGACACCCACACACTACCCTATCTCCAAGACATTCTGACCTCTCCCGATATAGCTCTTTACCAGACACCCCAAGAAGCGTGCTTCCCACAACTATGCCTTTACCGGCCTCTACTGGCTATGTTGGAGTCCCCAACACGATGGCGTACACTTCTCAGCCTGATCGTGGCATTTACGAAACACCACCATTCAACCAGCAAGAAAATTACTACGAAATCACCTGCGAAGGTACTAGCGTCACTCCTAACATTGAAGCGAAAATCGAAAAAGGATTTTTCTTGTCCCACGACGGGGTCTGGACCTGCTATCGAAGAAATTACTTCGCTGTCAGCGTGTGCTTCGGGCTGACGCCTTGGGTTCCGAATGGTCGACTGTACCTCAACCAGAGTGGTAAGGGCCCGGAGCAGATACAGTCGATGGCAGTTTCCCTCGCGGCAGCTGTCGATGGGTCCGCTGGTAAGAGCATCGAGCTAATTCAGCACACGCCGAAGCGAGACAAGGGACCACAACTACAGATGAAAAAAGAGCCTCTCGCGCCAACGCCGCCTGGGAAATCCCATGAACATGCAAGTTACGGCCTGCATAGCATCCAGCACGCGACAACAATAGCGGCTCCTCAGCTCCCCCTTCAAGACAACTCCGACTCCTCCAACGCCTACTCTGCGACGGGCCATTCAGGAAGCAACTATCAGCATAGCTTTGAACGGATTCAATTCAAGTCCGCGACAGCAAACAATGGCAAAAGACGCGCTCAGCAGCAATACTATCATTTGATCGTTGAACTATGGGCAAATGTACAGAACCCTCGCGACTCTGAACCGCGCTGGGTCAAAATTGCCACCCGATCGTCTCAACCTGTTGTTGTCCGTGGCCGTTCTCCAAGCCATTACCATAACGAAGGGCCCCACAATCCTGGGACCTCTCGAGGAGGCGGAGGCTCCGGTGTGGGCGGCGCTCCTGGCCATCCAGGACTCGGCTCCAATAATGGACCGTTGGGTCATCGTGGCGGCTACAGCAACGGGCTCTCCGGGAGTGGAGGGACAGGAATGGGCGGGTCCATGTACCGGGGTACGACTTACTCTCTAGATCCAAGCCCTGTAGGGAGTCACTCAGTCAGTTCCGCGAGCTCGCTCAGTGGGGGTCCCGTCGAAGGGATTGTGGGGGATCAGCACATGGTAGAAGAAGAAGAGAGCAAGCTTATGGACGGACCTGAAGGATACCAATATTTCCCCGCACCTCTTTATGACTCCATCTCATCGAAAGTCGAAGGTCATGGCCTCCCGCATCCCGAGCGAAGAATTATCAAAGAGGAATTTCCGGGCCCTGCTGCCATCGCATCCGGATGGCAAGTTGGTGCATGTGGGCGCTTCCAAGGGATGGAAACGAGTCGCGGGTATTACCCAGACGTGCAAGCCCACGCAGGGTTTTGATCCGAGCCGGAACATCTGTCGTCATTTGTCATGTCTATTGACCGGTTCAATTCGACAATGCGCAGTCGGACTGCGCAGCCAGGATGAAGAGACAGCCACGCTTGGATAAGCGGCAGAGCCCTTCTGCGAATCAACGACCTTACCGACAGTATTGTTATTCACCCACGCTCCGGTTCACGACTACATGTTACCATGATTATATCTTAACTCCTTCCAGCCTCGGACAGGGCCACGTCCGCCAATCACGCCAGTTGCGGGACCGAAGCATGCACAGACACGAACGCCCGCTGCATGGACAATCCAATGACGCAACGGTAAAGTGGGCGGGATAGTGTGCACAAGCGCATGACTGAGTGGGAATTCTAGCTGCAATATCTCGCTTCCTTGACTAGAGGACCATGGTGAAACGTCTAGCGTCCTACCGGATTTGGAATGCTGGATGCCAGCATTCCCGGGATGGCTGGACATGGCGGCTGCCCCACCTTCACGCCTCTCACCCTCTCTTCCTCTCCCTCTCATACACACACTCTCTCTCACCCTTAGCCGTTTCTTCTTATATGTTGAACATGGCACCTGGCCTCTAGCCTCGTCCTCTATACCACGCATTTTCTGCATATCATAGTCCTGCAAGAGCACAGCTTTCACAGTGCCATGGCGGTTATGACTTGCATTGATGTCTTTTGTCTTCAATCATCTCCTTGTGCACGTTCCTGTTTCTCTCGCATTGACTTAATCTTTTTTATTTTGTTTTTGTAACGGTCTTGCTCGCATCAACGGAATGTGAAAATGGGTTTTGGGTTGAATCTGATAAGGGTTCCTGCTGTACATGGTGCATGGGAGCATATGGTTAAAAAAAAAAAATTTATAGCTGGTCATACCCTTTCGTCTCGTGCCATCTCAGCTATACTCAGCGTCGACAGATCAAGTTCTCGGCCTCTTTTTCATTTGGGTCTAGCCTAGATGGCTATATTACGGTTGTATGAATCCTGGGGAAACGGACAATGGATTGTTTACCTTTGCGGGTGCGATAGGAGTAAGAGATGGGAGTGCAGCAGGGCACGATCAAGAGGAGGACGACGGCTGGTGCTGGAGTACGGATAATGATGGTGGCCTTGTGCATTGTATAATTATATAGCTCCTCCCCCCAACAAAAAAAAAAGCTTGTGGTAGTTCAGTGAATTGAAGCAGGCGGCCCATCCTCCTAAGTACGTGTGTTACTTCACTGTGAAGTCGAGCGGGCGAGTCATGGAAGCGATGGATAGAATGCCTCTTAAAAGGCCCTCCGATGCCATTGTGTACATAGAGAGAAATAAGACGTAGCAGCCGCGGTCGGTTTACTTATCACGATGCGCCGCGTTGCTGCTCGAAGGGCGGCGATGTGGCACGTGGGTGGAGGTGAAAGGAAGCTCCCGCCGGCGCTCGCTAGCCCGCGGGCGGGACGCGGAAGTGGTGCCGCGAATCGACGCGCAAAAACCTTCAGGCCACAACACACTGGCCGACTGTCGTCATCATCACTATCTACGACTCCACTACCAACCTCGCCGCAGCCATCGCGAGCGGCTCACGCCTGCCCAAGCATCCCCAAAACTCCCGCATTTCTCTCGCAGCGCTCCGTCTCCAGCTACGGCCGCTACTCCACGACAAGCGTGCTATGGCGTGGCACGACTCGGACAGCTGGCTCACCGCGGCCTTCGCCCCAAACGTATCCACCATCATCCTCACTTTGCTCGTGGCGCTGCTGCTGCCAATTGCGCTGCACCAGTTTATCTACCGGGTGCAGAGTCCGACGGCACTGCCCACTTTCCTACTCATTGGCCCCAGCGGTGCTGGCAAGACGGCCTTCCTCACTCTGGTGCGTCTTCCCGTCTCTTCCTGCCCTTTGTAGCCCAATTCCCGCCCGCCATCTCCCTTCCCGGAGAGCTACCTGCATTTCTGTACCACCGGCGCTGCCGTAGACAGACGGATAGAACAGATCGCCCTTCTTACTTATAGCTAGACGGAGCGCAACTCAGCTGCGCAGACGCACACCTCGACCGCTCCCCTCACCATCCAAGCACTGCTTCCTGAGGGTTTCGTCCCATCCTCCTCCCACTACCGCTCTGCAGGTGACCCGGCCTATGAACGCGCCCGCCGCTTCCTCCTACTTGACACCCCCGGTCATGGCAAGCTTCGCCACTTTGCAACAGCACGACTAGTCAATCCGTCCAATGTCCGGGGCATAATCTTCTTCATCGATGCCGCCTCGGTTGCCGAGGACACCGGCCTCAATGAAGCCGCAGAGTACCTACATGACGTTCTGCTTGCCCTGCAGAAGCGATATACTGGGGCCAAAACCAGCAAGGGACCCAAGGAGATCCCTGTGCTCATTGCGGCGAACAAATTAGATCTCTTCACTGCTTTACCGCCGCATCTCGTCAAAATATCGCTGGAAAAAGCAGTCTCTGAGGTCAGGAAGAGCAGGGCCAAGGGCCTGAAGGATTCAGGGGTGGCCATGGGTGCAGAAGAGGACATGGTCGATGAAGAAAGGAATTGGCTGGGTGAGGGCGGCGAGGGATCTTTCGAGTTTCGCCAGATGGAGGAGGTTGGAACGAGCGTCGTAGTAAAGGGAGGCAATGTGTTGGGTGGTGATGGAACCGACGTCAAGAATTGGTGGGACTGGATCTCCGAGCAGCTGTAAGAACCTAGTGACGGAGACCGGGTGCGGATGCGGATGCGGTTGACCTCGACCGGCGCAGCACTTGTCAGCCTTGCTCACCACAGCGGCGCCTCGTTCAATGCGCGAATAGACTGCATCTCGCCAGCATCATCGTTCCAGAATTTCGACCTTAAGTCATGCACGCGTCCCTGTTTTGGAGAGTGCATAGCATTATCACGGACTGCGCTCGTTGTTCATCGGAAGCATGAACCAAGACGGTGCATCAAACATTGCCGATTCCCGTCAAACGTTCGTAAGGCGAACGAGGCGCGACTCTGTTTCCGGAAATCGAGGCGCCGATGAAGGATGTGGATAGTTTGGGACGTGAGCCAGAACCAGCACCCTACTCGCTGGATATTACACCGCATCATCTCCAATAGACTGGTCATCGGTCAAGGTGTGGCAGCTATGGTTGTGAAGATATTACACGCACGCGCATGATGAGCCCGAACAATGGTTATCATGGTGCACCATTCGCCATCAGCGTTATAGCGAACAGGGCTACCCTACCATGCCGTTCCAGCCCTACGGCCGCGCTATGTTCAAGAAATCCTCCCCACAACACGGACTTTGGCGATGATGTTGACTAAAAGTTTTCGCCCGATCCTTCAGGTAGGAAGCCTATGGCTTATGGAGGCCGCTCAGTCATGCTTTCAGTCCTCTCTCCGCATAACCATTTTCTTTTTTTTTTTTTTTTTTTT
>ML986697.1:4595-81699 GCA_010094045.1 Lojkania enalia
TATATAAGAGGCTTATAACTAAGTATCCTCCGCATACTTAAACGCTACTAAAACCTATTAGTTATTATCTTAGAAGTACTACTAGAAGAGTATAGAGGCTACTTATAAACGATATATACGGAATTGTATTCTATACTATAAAGCTTATCCGATATAAACCTAAACTCTAGGTTTTATCTACCTATTTCCTATACTAAATTAACTAATATAGCATTTATATATTAATTTTAAAGATTTCTCTATAGATAAGTCCGGATATAATTAGATTATAGTAGTAATCGATCGCCTGTCTAAATAAGCCGTGTCTATTCCCTACTATTATATAATTAACGTACGGGGAATGGCCGAATTGTTTATTTAATAGGTATACTGCTTTAGCTATACGCCTAAAACTATTATTTTAGACTAAGAACTTTAGTTTATATCTAGTTTCTAGTTTAAATTCTACTATATCTTAGGTGTAAAGATTAAACTATCTACTACTTATTATAAAGAAACTAATAGATAGATAGAGATTATAAATAAGTATATCGATTAGAAACTGCGCTCTTTTATATCCTTCTACTAAAATAACTAGAGTTCTCTATTACCTATAATCGACTAAGTATAAGTAATTCTACTCTATATAACTATTAGAATATCCCTATATCAGATTCTATATAGATTTAAGTCCTATTAGAGTTAGGATTAGAAATATTCTATTAATCCTATTACTATAATAGATAAATTAAATTATAAGAATACCTTAGCTCTAATAACTTATATATATATAGCCTGGGAAACCATAAAGGCTAATATTAAGAAGGCTTAGAATTGTATATAATCTATTATTAACTATTACTAATAACTAATTAATTAGTAGATTAGTAATATAGTCTACCTAAATACTAAGAACTTTACGGTCTAGAGACTGAGCTGAAAGCTATCCGATTAATAGGAGGGCCCTTTTAAAGTATTAGAATAGGTTAGAAACTTATACTATTTATAGCTACCCCTAGAATTAAAAATATATAATATCTTCGTACTAAACCTACTATATAAGAACCCCTAGGACCCTCTACTAGGGTAAGAAGCTCCGAAACCACCTACTATCGCTATTAAGAGGGTAGAAGAGTAGGAGGTTAAAGAAATACTAGCTAGTAAGCTATATTATAAGACCCTTAAATACTATATAAAATAGGTAGAATATAATTCTAACCTAGTCTAGTATAAAGTTTTAAATTTTATAGGTTCGCTTTATAAGCTAAGAGTTTTTTATAATAAGTATCTAAATTAGCTAGGACCTATAAAGGCTCTAACTAAATAGATTAAGGTATATAAAGATAGTATAGAAAATATAGATTACCTGGTAGACGATAATATATAAGAGTTAAGTAGTAGATTTAAAAACTAAAGTATAGGCCCGAAATTACTCCTCTATAAAATCTAGAGGGTCTGATAGCAGGCTGTTAGATACCTCTCTAGTCTTCTTCTCCTCTACTCTCCTTCTCCTTCTTTCCTTCCGGACTCCCTCTAAACCTTCCCTACCTTATCTTTAGCCGCCTAAGAGCGCTGCGATATTAGCTTAAAGGCTAGATACTAGAGCTTTTAGGGCTGAAACCTAACAGAGCAACTTAGTACCCTAGTAGAATAAAGCTACCTAGATACTGGCCGTAGGAAGGCTATCTTCCTAACTCTTTACAACCTAGGTTATAAGCGCTAGACTATAAGCGGACTCTAAAATAGCCTTAAAGACTACTTTTTTATCCTCCTTATCTTCTATATATTAGGCTGCTACCTATAGTTTAAGATAGCCCCGGAGGACTAGAAACTCCTCCTTATAATAGGAGGGGATCTATAAGTACGTTAGTAGTAAGTATTCTACTAGTATTAGATGCGATTTGTATAGGGTTATACTTTTTATTTTATAAGGTATAATACTTACATTTTTTTAATCTTAAGGACTAAAAGATAAATATTATACGCCGCCCGCAGGCGAGTATATATATAGCCTAAAAGTAGATAACTTAGAAAGCTTCTAAAGAGGCTTTAGAAGGCGGGCGGAGTAGTATATTAATTAATTTTTTCTATAAAGCGTTAGCGATACTTTAATAATTAATAGTACTAGAGACGCGTAATAATACGTATAGAGTAGAAGTTATTATTTAGTTAAGGAAGCTTAGTTGATAGCAACCTGGTAATATACTAAAGCTGGTAAACGCTTATTACTATACGCGATAAAATTACAATATTAATAAACTATTATAATAGTAGTTACCAGCTAATATATAGGTTAATTATACTTACTATAAAAACCTTACTTAATATTATGTTAATAAACGTATCTCTATAGGTAACCGCGCGTATTAGTCCTCACCGGTAAATATCTTCTTAAAGAAATTTCTTTATACTGGAACCCATTTATAACAGCCCTAATTCCCTCCTAAACTAGTATAGATAGAGACTATCAGCCTATAAGGAGGGGGGTAGTATAATAATACAAAGAAATCGTTCTACGAAAAGCTTTATATATAACCTTATCCTAAAGCTTTTCGCTTATCTTATCCTACCCCTAGTTCTACCCCTTTTCCCTTCCATATATAGTTGTATACTCCCTTATAAGTAGCTTAGTAGTTCTTCTATATCCTTTTATATAAGGCCTATAGGCGTTAATAGAATTCCCAGGTCCCTAATCCCCCACATACTCCTATATACCTCTAAGTAGATTCGTACTGTATTCGGACCTATTATCTTACCTATACTATTATAAAGAGACGGAATTAACTAAAGTAGCTCCAGCTAGATAATTATAAGTAGACTATAGTTATCTAGGGTATTAATATAATAGAATAGGTAATACTACTTTTTATTATCTTTATAGGTATCTACTACCTCTCTATATAGTATAAAGAAGATAATATTTTACCAATCTAGGCTATATAGGTTACTAATAACAGCTGGACGATAAATAATATTAGTATTAAGTAGTTAAAATACTTTAATACGTATATAAAGGATTATACTATTAGTATATATTAATTACTAATTCTTAACGGCTATAAGAGCTATAACTTACTTAAATTTAGGCAGCTCTACGAGAAAAAGAATATTATTACTCTCTATATATCTCTACATTTATTATACTTACTATAGCTATTAGATATAGGTTATTTCTCGCTTTTAAAGACTGCGTACGAGCGCTAAGTTAAATAGCTGATATATAGTTATATTAACTATATTATAAAAATCGAGTTCTTACCCTACTTTAAAGTAGCTTTTAACGCAGCAATTATAAAGAGTAATATCCTAAATAGCTTTTAAAGCGCTAGTTTAGTTCTATTTAACTTAGATATAGTACTATTAAAGTTTAAAGTTTAACTATATATACTAATACTTTTTATGGTTGAAAATACCTTTTAGGAGTTAAAAATACTAAGTAATCCTATCGAATTTAGATTTTAATCTATATACGTTCGATTAAAAGTTTAAAAGTACCTAAATAGCTTATCTACTTTAATAGTAGAAGCGTTTAAATAGTTTATAAAGGGTGCTATATATATAATATATAAAAACGTACTATTATATACTTAGGTTACTAAGCTTTAAACAGCTAATAAAGCTATTATATAACGTTAATTATATAAAAGAAAGTATGTATAGAAGGAAGGAAACCTAATAATTAAAAAAAGCGCTTAATTAACTACCCTAAAAGAGTTTAACGCTTATACTAATAAAAAGAAGGGTAGGAAGAAAGCGCGTGTTAATAGAGGCTAGCCGACTTAAAGGCGTTATAAGTAGTATAATAAGGCTAGGTATAACTCGCGGACGTATAAAAATAATACTATAGATATAGAAGAATAAGCTACTATATTATATAGTACGATAGAATATAAGAAAGTATAATATTTTGCGAAAAGTAGTTGCGATTTTAGTATAGTCTTAGCATTATAATTAGCTCGCTTAGATGATTAGCTCGCTTATACTATATATTACAAGCAGATAGTATAAAGCGCGCTATAGCTGCTGCGGTAAAACTAGGTATAATTCTTATATATATTAGAAGGATATAGAGGTTTTTATAAATTAATCGCGTAAGTTGTAAATTACTATTATATTACTTAGTTATTAAGCTATATATATATAAAGGTTAAAAAAGTTAATAGAGTAGACTACTTATTTATATAGGCCGCTTACTTATAAGATACGTTATTTAGATTTACTAATATACTAGCTAATTTTTAAAAACGAATTAATAAGATACTAAAATTATACCTTAGATAATTTTATATAGCTTATTTAGATAACGTTTTTATATATTTAAAAATAAAATAAGAATATAAGAAATATATTAAATAAATACTACATATATTATAAGTAGTAAAATTATATTTTAAGATAAGAAAATATAAATTCTATATTACGTAAATAAACTATTTAAGATTTATTATTAAACTAGAATAACTATAAATAAACTTAAATAAATTAGTAGTAATTAAAGATATCTAATCTTTTATAAAATTTTATAACTTCTATCGAACCTTTATAGATAATTAGAGTAATATAACTATACCCTTAACTTAACTATTAAGAAAAGATATTACTTTTATATAGAAAAATAAATAAGAAAAAGCCTTCTAAAAAGTTAAAAAATAATTCTAATAAGAACTAGTACTAAAACTCTATAACTTAGAAAAGAAAGCTCTTATAGAAACTAACGTATTAAAAATAAGAATAGCTGGAATTCTTATATAAATTTATAATAGAAAATAATATCTAGTAGTATACTACTTATAAAAACTTATACTAGTAGAGATAAATTATAATATATATAACTAAAAACTTTTAGCTATTATAGTATACTTTAAAGAATAGTATATATACTTATAAAGAGTAAAATAGTAAACTAAAGTCTATTATAATTATAAAAATCTTACTACCTTTCTTACTACTAAAATTCTTACTCCTAAATAAGTTAGATAGTTATAAAAACTAGCTATATTCGACTTTAAGATTATCTATATTAGTAGAAAATAAAACTAAAGAGTAGATATATTAAATAAACTACTAGAATATAAGTAAGAGAAAGAAACTATAGCTATACTACTAAAAAGATAATAAGATAGAAATATAGTATATAATTACCTATAACTTGTAGTAATAACTATTACTAAAGAAGTAAGCTGGATAATATTAATTAGATTAGTAATAGATAGAATATCTAAAGAACTTTAAGAATAAGAACTAGAATAGATAGATAGGCTATTATATATCTATAACTAAATCTATATACTAGTTAAAGTTAGAAAAGAATTTATTAGGTAATTCTATAAAGCCCTTATATATAGATATTAAAGAATAGAGAAAATACTAGAATAAATTCTTAAAGGATTCTACTTTTCTAAAGTAAGAAAATAGGTAAAAAAAATATTATAAAAATATATAGACTACTAATAGAATAAACTTAATAGATATATATTTTATAAACTATTATAAAATCTAAAAATATCTATTAGACTATAGATAGGAGTTATTATAGACTTTATTATTAAGCTACTAAAGTTAAAAGACTACTCTAAGAGAGAAGTATATAACTTTATTATAATAATTATAGATAGATTTATAAAATACACCTATTTTATTTTCTATAATAAAGTATTATTAGTAGAATAGGTTGTAAATACCTTTCTAAAGTAGATTATTATATAATATAGAATACTATAAAAGATAATTATAGACTAAAATATTAAGTTTACTTTAAAATTTTAGTAAATAATTATAAACTTACTAGGAATTAAATATAAGATATCTATAGTATTTTACTTATAAATAGATAGATAGATAGAATAAATAAACTAAATAGTAGAGTAATACTACTACTAATAGTATAACTCGCGTATAATAGTATTATATATAATATAACTAGAATATTACTATTTATAGTAAACTATAAATATAAACTAAAAATCTATAATACTTTAATTAAAATAATATTATAGATATTTTAGATAATATATAGTATAAGTGAGTTAATCACCTAAGTAAGCTGATTATAATACTAAAACCATACTAAAATCGCGACTATTTTTCGCAAAATATTATACTTTCTTATATTCTATCGTACTATATAATATAGTAGCCTATTCTTCTATATCTATAGCATTATTTTTATACGTCTGTGAGTTATACCTAGTCTTACTATACTGCCTATAGTACCTTTAAATCGGCTGGCCTCTATTAATACGCGCCTTCTTCCTACTCTTCTTCCTATTAGTACGAGTGCTAAACTCTTTTAGAGTAGTTAATTAAGCACCTTCTTTAATTGTTAGGTTACCTTTCTTCTATATATACTTTCTTTTATATAATTAATGTTATATAGCAGCCTTATTAGCTATTTAAAATTTAGTAATCTATGCGCATAATAGTACGTTTTTATATATTATATACGCAGCACCTTTTATAAACTATTTAAATACCTCTACTATTAAAGTAGGTAAGCTATCTAGGTGCTTTTAAACTCTTAATCGAATATATATAGATTAAGACTTAAATTTAATAGGATTACTTAGTATTTTTAACTCCTAAAGAGTATCTTTAACTATAAAAGGTATTAGTATATATAGTTAAACTTTAAGCTTCGATAATACTATATCTAAGTTAAATAGAACTAAACTAGTACCTTAAAAGCTACTTAAGATATTACTCTTTATAATTGCTATGTTAAAAGCTGCTTTAAAGTAGAGTAAGAACTTGATTTTTATAATATAGTTAATATAACCGCATATTAGCTGCTTAACTTAGCACCCGTACGCAGTCTTTAAAGGCGAGAAATAATCTATATCTAGTAGCTACAGTAGGTGCGATAAATATAGAGGTATATAGAAAATAATAATATTCTTTTCCTTGTAGAACTATCTAAATTTAAGCGAGTTGTAACTTTTATAGCTGTTAAGAATTAGCAATTAATATATACTAATAGTACGATCCTTTATATATATATTAAAGTACTTTAACTACTTAATACTAATATTATTTATCGTCCAGCTGTTATTAGTAACCTATATAGCCCAGGTTAGTAGAATATTATCTTCTTTATATTATATAGAGAGGTGGTAGATGCCTATAAAGATAATAAAAGGTAGTATTATCTATCCTATCGTGTTAATACCCTAGATAACTATAGTTTACTTATAATTACCTGGCTAAAGCTACTTTAGTTAATTCCGTCTCTTAGAGCTAGTAACTACTACTCCTATTAATATTACGCTTATTATAAAGCCTAATTTATTAAAGTTATATATATCTTTATTAATAATACTATACTTAGCTTTTATATTCTATATAAGATAGAACTAGCCTCCTATAACCTTAGAATTCTTATATTTAGCTTTTAAATAGTTGTACTTTTAATTAAATTTAACTTTAAGCTCAGGCGTACATTTAATAAAGTTCTCTACCTAGTTCTTTTTAACCTAGCTAGTAGAGCGTGCAGCTAGCAGTAAATTAGCTATATCTTAAATAGTAGTAAGCTGTAGTAGAAATCCTCTTATATCTAGATCTAGTATATATTAAACAATTACCTATTCCTCAGTCTTACTAAGCTTTATTAAATTAGGCCGGTAATTGCGTTGTAGAGCTATTCCTCGCCTTTATATACTAAGTATACTTTAAGAGATATTATAGATTGATGTAATACGACGTATAGTTAGTATCATGTCTTATTAAAGAGCTTAGAGTATAAGCTATATTCTAGCTTCTTTCTAAATTAATTCTATAGTTATTAGTTATAGTATAATACTATAAAGTATAATTATCGCGATTTTAGTAGGGTTTTAGTATTATAATCAGCTCGCTTGGGTAATTAGCTCGCTTGTGCTATACGTTATAAGAATAAGTCGAGATTATTTAATAAATATAAGAGTTACTAAAGAAAAACTTCTAGTTTTTATAATATACTATAAAGAAATATTATAATAAGAAATATAAATAACTATCTTACTTTAAAAAGGGAGAAAAAATTTAGCTACTAAAATAAAATATTTAAAGTAAATAACTAAATAGTAAACTAGATTATATTAAAATTAGACTATATAAAATTAAGGAATAAATATTACCTATAAACTATTAACTTAAATTACTTATAATTATAAAAATCTACCTAACCTTCTATATTATATTTATAGAAAAGGTACTTTAAAATACTAAACTAGTAGTATATAATATAAATATATATAGAGAAAACTAGAAATAGAAAGTTAAAAAAATAATAAAGTATAAAATATAAAATAGTAAATAATACTATCTAATTAAATAGTTAGGAATAAATAAATATAGGAACCTATAAAATAATACCTAAAAACTAGAAGAAAACTTTAGCCTTATAGTATTATAAGTATATTATAAAACTTAAATTCGCGAAGAAAATTTAGAGATAGAGTAGTAGAATTAAATAATATTAGAAATATTATAGAAGGTAATTCTACTTTAGAAAGAAGACCTGTTTTACAATCTATCTCTTTCTCTTCCTTAAACTACTCCTATATATATTTATAACCCTCTATCTACCTATATTTTACTTATTTACAAATCTTCTAAAAACGCTAAATTTTTATATAAGCTACTACTACCTTATTAAAAAGTTATTTTAACTTTTCTTAGGCTAGATAAATCTCCTCTTCTAGTTTTATAACTTTAATATCCTACTTTACTATTAGAAAGAATTAGGAATAAATTAGTAATACGGGATTATAATATATATATAATCTAAGTATTATAATCTATATTATATAACAAATATATACTAGTATAAAGGTATTTTAAATAATATAACTTTTTAGATATTTTCTTCTTATCTACTTTATAAATTAGCCTCTTATAAGAATACTAGAAGTAAAGTATAATAATCTTACTTAAGTAGTCTATATAATTAATATAATAGTATCTACCTAAAATTAAATAATAAAGAGGAGGTATTAGAAATATATATAGTTTTAGTAAAAATAGCGTACTAACTCTACTATATACTAGATTAGAATAGGAAAACTCTTAGGTTAAAAATTTAGAGGAGAAAGATAGTATTATAAATACTCCTACGGGAATTTCTATACTAGATTTAATCGAGATTTAAGACTCTATATAACTAGAAGAATAAAACTAATATAAGATATATAATATATTTAGTAGCTTAATTAACTAAATAACTAAGTAGAAAGGAATAGTAAGAGAACTAAATTATATTTAATAACCTTATAACTCTAACTTTTATAGCTCTTTATAGTTAACTTAAATATCCTTTATATATTCTACTTATATACTTCTATTATAAGCCTATAAGAATAATCCCCTATAATATATAATTACTCTTAGTTATTACTCTATCTTATACTAAGCTAATTAGAGGCTATTATAAGCTTATATAACTCTATTTAATATATTTTTATATACTTATTAAAATACTTTAGCTACTTAAAATTAAGTATATTATTTATTTAACTATTTTTAGAGACTAAAATTTTCTAATTATATAGTATATCTACTTCTTTATACTATATAAAAATATAGACGCGTCCTTTATAAATAATAAATAGTAGGGTTATATATATAGTAGTATAAATACTCTAGATAACTATAACCTATTTATAATTATTTAACTATATAAGAGTAAACTTTATATAATATTCTAAACCTATAATAACCTTTATAGTATTAATAATACCTATCTAAAAGTCTATTTTATTAAAGTTATAGATATTATTATTATATATACTATATTTTACAATTATATTTTATATAAGCTTAAACTATATATTAATAACCTTTAAATTCTCTTATTTTATTCTTTAATAATCTTTTATTTAATTAAAGGCTATTTTAAACTTATTTATACGCGCTATAAATTATTTAAACTAATTTTTTCTTATAAATATTTTATTATATATATCTAATAGTTTATCTACTATATCTACTATCTTATATAGTTAGAGCGTAAATCCTTATAAATTAGGGTTAAAAATATATTATACGATTATTTATTCTTTAGTTATTATAAACTTCTAGTAATTTAGTTATATATAAGAGTAAAATACAATTCTATAAAGTTAAGTAGAGTTATTAATATTATATATTAAAAGTTATAGTAGTATATTATATACTTTTAAATTAGTCTAATTTATATACTTATAAAATAAGTTTAATTCTATCTTCTTATTAAATTAATAATATACTATATAAGCGAGCTAATTATCTAAGTAAGCTAATTATAATTATTACAGACGCTTACGCGTAGTTAGTTAATCGCACTTTAGGTAGTTAACTCTATTACTACGTACTATATATAAATATTAAAACGTTATATAAAGAATAGAAATATCTACATTATATAGGTTTTTATAGGGGCTAGGTCTATACTACTATACGGGCTAGCTGGGTTGGTAAAACCTTCCTCTATCGCGGTTAAGACAAGTCGGTTATATTCTAGCTAGCAGCTAATAGCTGTTACTAGCAGCTGGTTTAAATATTATAGTAAGGGTAGCGTAGGTGCAGAGGTGTCGCGGTATTACTATAATAGTACCCTCCTTTTAGTTATAAGCTCCTATAAGTTAGGTCTTTATATTATATTCGGGTTATTTATAATTAAGTAGCAGTTATTAATACTAGTATTAGTTAAGGTTGTAGGTATATTAGCGCAACTAGTAGTTGATAGTAGTATTATATTAGGGATTAGGTTAGGTCGGTTTATATAGCAGTACTATATTAGATTAGACTCTAACACCTAATTAAGAATCTAGACGTAATATTATATTCGGGTCTTATTTATTCAGGTTTCTAGTATAGTAATCTTCTACGGCAGTTGTCTTAGTAAAGTTACTAGCCGGGTACTATTCTAGGTCGTAATAGCTAGTCTACTTAACTAGATATTCGTGCCGGCGTCTCTATTAGTTATAGTAGAGGTCTTCTATTTGCTCGACGAGGTATTCTAGTTTTCTATTAATTTTAATAGGTTTAGGGTTGTATACTTATTAACTAGACAAGTAGTTAGATAATTTAGGTACTAGCTATAATAGCGATATATAGAATATAGGATATATTTTAGCCGATTCGGGTAGCTTTAGTTTATAAGCGTACGAGAATACTTTTACAATAACCTTATAGGGGCCTATATTCTTCTAGTTAAGCTTTTTTAACGGTCTTCGTATATATATATTTCTAGCATCTAGCTAGACTAGATTATTAATCTAGTAGTTGGGGGCTAGTATGCGCTTACGGTTAGTGTACTCTTATTAGAGCGCTTATACCTAGATAAGTTCTTTTCTAATATACTCTATAATATCCTTTATCTTATCAACTAGTCTATTAGCTTTCTAGGCTATTAGGGACTGTTTTAGTAGTTGATAGATCCTTATAGGCGGCTTAAAGCTTATTTAAGGGTGCTAGCTAAAGTAGGCTAGAAACGGGGAGACTTTTATTAATTTAGACACTATATTATTCGCTTTAAACTGCGCTGTTAGCAGCTATTTAACCTAGTTATCTTATTCGTAGCTGGTATAGGCTTAGAGAACTTGTTCTATTACTATATTAGTATTCTCTATCTAGCTATTAGTCTTTAAATAGAAGCTAGTTAATATATACGTATTAATTTATAGCTGTTTATAGAGCTCTTAGTAGAAGGTAGAGATAAACTATATCCTATAGTCGGACGTAATAGTACATAGTAGTCTATAGTAAACCTATATATAGTAATAGAACAATTAGACGATATTAGGAGCTTTAATTCTTGCATATAGTATTAGGTATCTATACTTACTAAGCCTATTAACTACTACTATAATATTTGTACAACCTTCTAATTCTAGTAGATTAGTTATAAAGTCTATAGAGATGTCTTAAAACCTTTATTTAGGTATAGGCAACGGTTTTAGTAATCTATAGTACTTCTCTCTAGAAACCTTACTTCTTTAACATATATAATAATAGCCTATATATTATTATACCAAGTCGAATATCTTTAACTAATAGTACTCGCGCTAGAGTAGTTCTAAGATCTTTCCTCGACTAGGGTATCTGCCGGATAGTAAGTTATAGACGGCTTATAGTAGCTTAAGCTTTAACTTATTATAGTTTAATACTATAAGTTAATCTTAGTAGTATAGTCGGTTATTATACTCTTTATAGTTAGTTAGAGTTAGGAACTTAAATTAATAGGTTTCTTCTCTTAGTAGCTTTAGGGTATCTTAGATTAGATTATCATTCGGGTATTCTTCGTCGATAATCTCTATAATTAGTCGGCCTACTTCTATTTATTAGAATAGTTTAGGACGAAGTAATATCTGTTAATAACCTCTACAGGCCTCTTCTTATATAGGCTCGTCCTATAACCTTTAAATTAAGGTATTAGGCTTCTCTCTAAGTTTTCTAGGTTAGTATATAATACTAAAGTTAAACCTTAATAGATATTCTAACTAACGGGCCTATTAGTAACTTAGCTACTTTATTATTATAAAGTACTACAGGTTCTTATAATTGTTTAGTACTTCTATAGAAAATACTACACCTTCTAATTTAGGCCTCTATTACTTAAAATATTAGATAATCGCGAGCAGTTCCTTATTATATATCTTATAGTTACCTTCAGTAGGGTTTATACGCTTAGAGAAGTAGATAATAGGTCTTAGTTTACTGTTAGCGCCTCTCTAGAATAGTATACTAGCTGTTATAAAGTTAGACGCATCGGCTTCTACTACTATTAGCAGCTTAGAGTTAAAGTATTAGAGAATTAATATAGAGATAAAGGTATCCTTTAGGTAGTTAAAGGAATATTAACAGCTATTATTCTAGTTAAATTAAGTGTTCTTCTTAGTTAGAGCTACTAAAGGGAAGACTTTCTATAAGAAGTTGCTAATAAATTGTTGGTAGAAGTTCGCGAAACTTATAAAGGCTCGAATATCTTTTATATTCTTAGGGTATTTCTAGTTAATAATTATCTCTACCTTCTTTAAGTCTATATAGATTTCTTCTGTAGTAATTATATACCTTAAGTAGGTTACTTCTAACTAGTAGAACTTATACTTATCTATATTAAACTATAGACTATTCGCTCTTAAGGCTTTAAGGACTAGCTAGACATGCTGCTTATAATCCTTCAGATTCTTATTAAATATTAGAATATTATTAATATAGGTAGTATAGAATATATTAAAATATAGTCTTAATATATTATTTACGAAGTGCTAGAATATACTTAGAGTATTAGCTAGACTAAAGGGCATTACTAGATATTTAAATAGCCTGTAGTATATATAAAAGGTAGTCTTCTATTTATCTCTCTTAGCAATCCTTAGCTTATTAAACGCGGTAATAATATCGAGTTTTATATAGTACTTAGTTTTACTAAATTAGGTTAACGTTTCTTAGATTAGTAGAATCGGGTATTAGTTCTTAATAGTAATAGTATTTAGAGCTCTATAGTCTATATAGAATTAGAAACTACCTCTAGGTTTCTTTATAAAGATTATAGGTGTAGTTACTAGTAATAAACTTACTTTAATAAATCTCTTAGATAAGTTCTTATTAAGGTACTTCTTTAATACTTTTAACTTGTTCTAGAATATCCTATAGAGTAGACCGAAGCTGGCTTACTTACTATTCTCTAGTTTAATCTTATAATTATATAGTTATTATTTAGGCAGCTTATCTGCATTCTTATATAAGAAGATAGATAATAGGTTATAGTATTCTTTAGGCACTTTAGTAATAGGGTTAGTATATACCTTTAAAACTAGAGCCTTATTAATATTAGCTATTAATATAGTAAAGATTTTATAGTTAGATTATTAGAAGAGTTAGACTAGCGGTATAGTACCTATATAATATATATCTAGTTGTAGTACAGACTTTAGGTATTTAAGCTTAAATAGATCCTTTTAGCTATAATCTTTATCTAAGATTAGGTCGGTTTTAGTTTTAGATTCTTTTAACTAGTATAGTATCTTAAGCAGCTAGTAATTATATTAGATATAACTTAATAGGCGGAGCTTTAAATAGTACTATCTAGGCTTTAAACTATATAAGAGTTGTAAATTAGTTACTTCAGGATCTCCTTTTATATTAGGTTTAGGTAGTTTACGGTCTTTAATAACTGTTTAAATAGCCTATTAGTAGACGGTAGAACTAGTAGATTATAAGTATTAAGTTAGATATTAGTTAGCGGTAAAGACTAGCTATTCGTTTTCGTAGTCTAGGTTTATACAATACTTATATATCTATAGCTGTTCTAGAATTAACTAGTATTTTCCTAGTATAGTTACGTAGAAATATACTATCTCTAAATAGTTCAGGTATTAGAAGGTTAAGATAACTAAGTAGAAGATAGTCCCCTTATAGAAGACTTCTCTATTAAAGCTAATTAGATATAAGTTATATAAGAGTTATATCTTTTAGAGTTTTAGGGTATATACGAGGTCTCTATAGATATAGCTATAACTAGTAGCCCCAGTGTTAATAAGAATATTAATATCTTACTAGACTAGGTCTTAATAGATTAAGAAAGGAGCTAAAATCTAGTAGTTCTATAAGTATATAGAAATTCGGTATAGGTGTAATCCTAAAAGGTAACTTACTTCTAGAACGGACCTTTTAATAATATTCTAGTTAGTAAGACTAGCTGCGTTTAGGAGTAAAAGTAATAGCCTTATTTATAAAATAACGAGTATATTAAAGATTAGTTAGAGGATCGGTTAGAAGATTGAGAGTAAGATCTATGGGGTATAGTAAAGCTCTAAGACCTTTAACGGATTGATAGTAGAGGAGCGCTATATTCTAGTAAAATATGTCCCTTACTATTATACTTATAACAGCGTCCTTTACGGCGGCGCCTTTCTTATTTATTAGAGCCTATAGGCGTGTAACTAGAAGTATCGAGTTTTATAGTATTTGGGTTCTTCTAGTAAGTAGTATAATACTTTAGTTGTTTGCGGTAGTTGCTAGATAGATAATATAGGTTAGTATTATATAGGGAAATTAGATTAGCGTAGTTGTTTAGGGTGCTAGGTATTATAACACCTATTATAGTACGGCGGAGCTTATTAGAAAGAAAATATCGGAGATATATGATTTGTCTAGTCTTATTTAGTTTAGTATCTACAATTAGGTGTTGGAATTTAGTAAAGTAAGTAGAGAACCTGCTTTAGCCTTGTTTTAAGGTTTCTAGCTTACTCTATATTATAGTCTCCTTATTCTAGTTACTATAGGTAGATTCTAAAAAGGCGACTAAGCTGTCTATAGAGTTAATACTCTTATCTATTAATAGGTTAACTAATATTACTAGATCTTATTCTAGGTAGAAATAGGTATATAGAAGGCGGGTATATTTAGTTAGGTATTAGTTAGTATTTCCTTCTAGTTTATAGTAGAGCTTTCTAATAAAGTATAAAAGCTCTAAATATTTACTAGAGAATATTAGAGGGTTAGATAAATAGTTAGAATAGAAATATAGGTTATATATAGTCTTAGGCGGATTAGAAGTTAATATAGGCATCTATTTAGAAGCTAGGGTTATAGGCTAAGTCAGGCTAAGGGCGGGTAATAGTTCTATTACTATTAATATACTAGTAGCTAGTAGAGAAGTAGCTATTTAGCGGCTACTAAATTCCCTTCGTATTACTTTAAGGTCTAACTTATAGCGGTTCTCTTAGGTTACTAAAGCCTCTACTAGCATCTCGTTCTTCTACTATAAAAAGTCTAGCTTACCCTAAATCTCTTTAAATATACTAATAAGCGCGTTCTTGTTTATAGCGTATAATAGTAGATAACGTAACGTAATATTACAGACGTTTACGCGTAGTTAGTTAATCGTACTTTAGGTAGTTAACTCTATTACTATATACTATATATAAATATTAAAATATTATATAAAAAATAGAAATATCTATATTATATAGGTTTTTATAGAGGCTAGGTCTATACTACTATATAGGCTAGCTAGGTTGGTAAAACCTTCCTCTATCGCGGTTAAAACAAGTCGGTTATATTCCAGCTAGCAGCTAATAGCTATTACTAGCAGCTAGTTTAGGTATTATAGTAAGGGTAGTATAGGTGTAGAGGTATCGCGGTATTACTATAACAATAATACTAAGACTATACTAAAATTACAACTACTTTTTATAAAATATTATACTTTCTTATATTCTATTATACTATATAATATAGTAGCCTATTCTTCTATATCTATAGTATTATTTTTATACGTCCGTAAGTTATACCTAGCCTTACTATACTATCTATAGTACTTTTAAATCAGCTAGCCTCTATTAATATACGCTTTCTTTCTACTCTTCTTCCTATTAGTATAAGCATTAAACTCTTTTAGAGTAGTTAATTAAACGCCTTTTTTAATTATTAGATTATCTTTCTTCTATATATACTTTCTTTTATATAATCGATATTATATAGCAGCTTTATTAGCTGCTTAAAACTTAGTAACCTAAGTATATATTAGTATATTTTTATAAACTATTTAAATACCTCTATTATTAAAGTAAGTAAGCTATTTAAATACTTTTAAACTCTTAATTAAACGTATATAGATTAAGACCTAAATTTAATAGAATTATTTAGTATATTTAACTTCTAAAGAGTATTTTTAACTATAAAAAGTATTAGTATATATAGTTAAATTTTAAGCTTTAATAGTACTATATTTAAATTAAATAAAACTAGACTAGTATTTTAAAAGCTATTTAGAATATTACTCTTTATAATTGCTATATTAAAAGCTATTTTAAAATAGAATAAGAACTTAATTTTTATAATATAGTTAATATAACTATATATTAGCTACTTAACTTAGCACCTATATATAGTCTTTAAAAGCGAAAAATAACCTATATCTAGTAGTTATAGTAGGTATAATAAATATAGAGGTATATAGAGAATAATAATATTTTTTTCCTTATAGAGTTACCTAAATTTAAGTAAGTTATAGCTCTTATAGCTATTAAGAATTAGTAATTAATATATACTAATAGTATAATCTTTTATATATATATTAAAGTACTTTAACTACTTAATACTAATATTATTTATCGTCCAGCTATTATTAGTAACCTATATAATCTAGGTTAGTAGAATATTATCTTCTTTATATTATATAGAAAGGTAGTAGATATCTATAAAAATAATAAAAGGTAGTATTACCTATTCTATTATATTAATACTCTAGATAATTATAGTCTATTTATAATTATCTAGCTAGAGCTATTTAAATTAATTCCGTCTTTTAGAGCTAGTAACTACTACTTATATTAATATTATATTTATTATAAAGCCTAATTTATTAAACTTATATATATCTTTGTTAATAATACTATATTTAGCCTTTATATTCTATATAAAGTAGAACTAGCTTCTTATAACCTTAGAATTCTTATATTTAGCTCTTAAATAGTCGTATTTTTAATTAAATTTAACCTTAAGTTTAAGCGTATATTTAATAAAATTCTCTACCTAGTTCTTTCTAACTTAGCTAGTAGAGTATATAGCTAGTAGTAAATTAGCTATATCTTAAATAGTAGTAAGTTGTAGTAGAAATCCTCTTATATCTAGATCTAGTATATACTAAATAATTATCTATTCCTTAATCTTACTAAGCTTTATTAAATTAAGCTGGTAATTATATTATAGAACTATTTTTTACTTTTATATATTAAATATACTTTAAGAGATATTATAGATTAATATAATATAACGTATAATTAGTATTATATCTTATTAAAGAGCTTAAAGTATAAACTATATTCTAGCTTCTTTCTAAATTAATTCTATAGTTATTAGTTATAGTATAATATTATAAAGTATAATTATCGTAATTTTAATAGAGTTTTAGTATTATAATTAACTTATTTAGATAATTAGCTTATTTATATAGTATATTAGAAGGTTATATTATAGATTTATTATAGTTTATATATAGTAAGAAAGTCTAAAAATATAATAGAATTAGATATAATAAAAATCTATTATTATTAAAGCTAGAGAAAGAAAAGAGAAAGTATATAGTAGTAAGATATATATTATTTACTTACTTTAGTCTAGGTAGATATAGGATTATATAAGAGTAACTACTATTATAGTATTATAGAAATAGAATTAAACTATAGGCTAGAACCTTTATATATAGTATTTATAATATTAAGAAAAAGTAGCTATTTTAATAATTTAACTACTTTAATAGTAGAATATATTATATTACTATATTAAACTATTATATATTAATCTAGATAGGTTATTAAAAGTTTAGTAAGATAATAGTTTACTTATACTAATAACTTACTTTTAAACTATATTATAGTAAATTTAAAAATATAATTATATAATAACTAATAAAATTATAGTATTTATATAGATGTAAATTATTAAGAGAGTTTATAAGTAGTAAATTTAACCGTCTATAGTAAAAAATATAATAAACGATAATATACGATTAATAAGATAAAATACTAATAAAAAACCGATAATATATAGTATAAGTAAACTAATTACCTAAGTAAGCTAATTATAATACTAAAACTCTACTAAAATTATAATAATTATATTTTATAATATTATACTATAACTAATAACTATAGAATTAATTTAGAAAGAAGCTAGAATATAGTTTATACTCTAAACTCTTTAATAAAATATAATACTAACTATATATTATATTATATTAATCTATAATATCTTCTAAAATATATTTAGTATATAAAAGTAAAGAATAATTTTATAATATAATTACTAGCCTAATTTAATAAAGCTTAATAAGATTAAAGAGTAGATAATTATTTAGTATATACTAGATCTAAATATAAGAGGATTTCTACTATAGTTTACTATTATTTAAGATATAGCTAATATACTACTAGCTAGATACTCTACTAGCTAGGTTAAAAAGAACTAGGTAGAGAATTTTATTAAATATATACCTAAGTTTAAGGTTAAATTTAATTAAAAGTACAACTATTTAAAAGCTAAATATAAAGATTTTAAAGTTATAGAAGGCTAGTTCTACCTTATATAGAATATAAAGGCTAAGTATAATATTATTAATAAAGATATATATAACTTTAATAAATTAAGTTTTATAATAGGTATAATATTAATAGAAGTAATAGTTACTAGCTCTAAAAGACGGAATTAACTAAAGTAGCTCCAGCTAGATAATTATAAGTAGACTATAGTTATCTAAGATATTAACGCGATAAGATAGATAATACTATTTTTTATTATTTTTATAGATATCTACTACCTCTCTATATAGTATAAAGAAGATAATATTCTACTAACCTAGGTTATATAGGTTATTAATAATAGCTAAATAATAAATAATATTAGTATTAAATAGTTAAAGTATTTTAATATATATATAAAAGATTATACTATTAGTATATATTAATTACTAATTCTTAATAGTTATAAAAGCTATAACTTACTTAAATTTAAGTAGCTCTATAAAGAAAAGAATATTATTACTCTCTATATACCTCTATATTTATTATACCTACTATAGCTATTAGATATAAGTTATTTCTCGCTTTTAAAGACTATATATAGGTGCTAAGTTAAGTAGCTAATATATAGTTATATTAACTATATTATAAAAATCGAGTTTTTATCCTACTTTAAAGTAGCTTTTAATATAGTAATTATAAAGAGTAATATTTTAAGTAGCTTTTAAAGTACTAGTCTAATTCTATTTAATTTAGATATAGTACTATTAAAGTTTAAAGTTCGACTATATATACTAATATCTTCTATAGTTAAAAATACCCTTTAGGAGTTAAAAATACTAAGTAATTCTATTAAATTTAGGTCTTAATTTATATACGTTTAATTAAGAGTTTAAAAGTATCTAAATAGCTTATTTATTTTAATAGTAGAAGCGTTTAGATAGTTTATAAAAGGTGCTACGTATATAATATATAAAAATATACTATTATATACTTAGGTTATTAAACTTTAAATAGTTAATAAGGCTGCTATATAATATTAATTATATAAAAGAAAGTATATATAGAAGAAAGACAACCTAATAATTAAAGAAGATACTTAATTAACTACTCTAAAAGAGTTTAGCACTTATATTAATAGGAAGAAGGGTAGGAAGAAGGCGCGTATTAATAGAGGCCAGCCGACTTAAAGGTGCTATAGGTAGTATAGTTGTAACGATGTAAAGAAATCGTTCCACGAAAAGCTTTATATACAACCTTATCCTAAAGCTTTTCGCTTATCTTATCCTACCCCCAGTTCTACCTCTTTTCCCTTCTATATATAGTTGTATACTCCCTTATAAGTAGCTTAGTAGTTCTTCTATATCCTTTTATATAAGGCCTATAGGTGTTAATAGAATTCTTAGGTCTCTAATCTCCTATATACTTCTATATACCTCTAAGTAGATTTGTATCGCATTCGGACCTATTATCTTACCTATACCGTTATATTATATAGAAGAACTTAATACTACTAGTAATAGTCTCTTTAATAATATTGTATTGATTGTTTATTTAACTATATTTAAGTCTAAAATATACCTAATTTAGTTTAGATTATAATACTTATATACCGTTATATTAAATTATTTAATTACCTAAATAGGATCTTAGAGACCTTTTATTAATTAAAGTTTTTAGGTTTAGAACTTTCTATCCTCTATAATTAGGATTGCTTTTAGAAAAGCCGCATAGAGTACGCCTAGGTAGAAACTCGGAGACTATTAATAACCTATTAGAATTAGAGGTAACTGCTAATATCTAACTATAATTCACCTTCTAATTCTTATATTAGAACCGATATACGCGTAAGTTATAGTAAGAGTAAACTTCTATCTATACGTGTAGAATAACTGTTACCTCCTATAAAGGGCCCTATAATAGGCGGACCCCTCTCTATAGGACTTATAATAAAGAACCTATCTAATTTAGAGGGAAATTAAAGTAAACTAACTCTTAAGAAATAAATTGTAATTTTATAGGAGGAGATTATATATTTAATATAATAGAGAACTATTAGTTCTAATTAACCTCTATAAACCACTGAATTAGAACTAATAATACGCTAGAAAACTTTTACAACTCCCCTAGTAAGAAACTTCTTAGCTACTCTTAAGCCCCCTTAAGCCTACTTTACTAAATATATACTTAAAATTAAAAGCTTTATAGATAGTAGCGAACTTATATTTAAATAATAGAGAGCTTCGATTCTGGACTAACTTAAGATTAATATAGATTACTATCTAATAGAGCGTACACGTATAGTATTAGTATAAGAATATACCTCTAGTACTATAAAAGGGTATCTAGAGCTAAAATACCTAGCTGAATTAGACTAGTATTAGTTTAAAAATGCTAAAGAAATAATTTTACTTCTATAATCGTATTTTATTATAGGTAATAAAGAGATAGAAGTATAATAGGCGTTTTAAGTACTAAGAATAAATAAGAGAGAAGCGTTTCTAACTTTTAAAGCTCGCTTTATTAGTACAACTATTAGGGGATCCGTATCCTAATCTAAGTAGTTCTTCTACCTATAAGATAAGATTCTCCCCAGCCTAAGGATACTAAACCTTAGTTTTAAGCTTATATAGAAAGGCTTTTTTAATACTATAGTTGCCTACTTAACAGCCTATAATATAGAAAGAAGAAGTATTCCTAGCCTTTTAGAACGAACTATTAGCCTATAGGTTACAGCTAAAGTAAATTTAGATCGGTACTAGAAGATTTCTAAGAGTTTATCTAAGGTAACCTATAATCTAATACCACCCCGATCTACCCTAGTATTAATACCTCGTTCTACTACAATCGCTTTTTAATAACCTAGTAAGACTCCCGCATTTAAAAAGTATATAATTCTAGGTAATTACTATAATTATAGTAAATTAGAATATTTTATAAATAAATATATAGTTCTTAAAGTATATAAAATAGAGGTTAAATAAGAGAAGATTAAGGAAGAAGAGTTTTTAGATGTAAACGAGTACTACCTAGATAGTTCTTAGGTAGGAAACAGAGATATCTAGGAAAACTCTCCGTCCTAGACTTAAATAAGTACAACTTATTAAACATCGATTTATCGTATTTATTTAGAGGAAATTACTTCTAAATCCCTACTATTCTATATTTAAAAGGCGTTGGTATATAACTAAACACCCTTATTAATATAGGTGCTTAAAACTTCCTATTTCTTAATTCTACGGTAGTTAGATTACTCTCCTAAGCTCTATATATATTAATATAGTACTTACCCTTTAAAATTACTATTAAAGGTTTTTAGGACCGAATCTAAACCCTAGTTAATTAGTATATCTACTTATACCTGCAAATTAATAGGAGAACTATCTAAAACTACCTATTTATTATTATAGATTTAGGTACTTAGGATTATATTATTAGTATTAAATAGTTATATTATTTTCAACTCTAGCTAGATATAGATAAGAATTAGATTATATAGCCCTCTAAGTATCCTACTACTTATAATTCTTTACCTCCTCTTCTTATATAATTAACTCAGCCAGCACACAATAAGAAAGTAGAGCTAGATATCTAGCAATATAACGCTCTATAGGAAAAGGACTAGTATTAGTAGTTTTATAGTCTAACTATCTATTATATTTGTTATAGGAATTTTCGGCTAGTCTACTAAGCTGTATCAGATATTAACGTATAATATTACGGTCGATATTACGCCGGATATTACGCTGGATATTAGCTAATATACCCCTTTTTTATATATATAAATATGGCCCGCTAGCTATCTTTAATTAACCAGTTCAGCTCCTCATCTCCCTCCCTAAGATAAGATTCGCCTCTTACTACAGTTATAAGCCCGGTTACCGTACTAAAATAGCTGCAACTCAATTTATATATTGCGATTAATATCGCTTCTTTTTATTTAGTATCGTAATATTACAATATTATTATCTTTATCGTTTACCAACGATCTTTAGGTACTCAGCTATCAGAATTACGTGCAAATTCTGTACTTTATAAGCTTATTAATATACTATATCGCGTTTAAGGCTATTTTATTCTCTAGTATTAATATATCCCAGCATATTTCTAGTATTACAACGGTTGTATACTCCTCTATAGCTATATCTAAGAAGAAGATACTTAGTACTCCTAGCAATTAGGAGGATTAGCTTAAGTAGTATAAATTAACAGTTAGTAGGCTAAGGGTATAAGAATATTTAGATCTAAGCGTACCTTCTAAAAAGGTTAAAATTTATAGGCTAGAACCTCCCCTCCCTAATATAGGTAAGTTCCGGACCCCGAAGATAAATCTAGAAGGGGAAATAGAAAGATACCCCTCTAGTAGAGTTATATATAAGGAGATAACCTTGATATAAATAATAGATTAGAACTGGGTAAGGGACTAGTATAACTAATAGAGGAAGAATTAGATTAAGATCGATAATACTCTCTATACTATATATAGCAATATCCTAATAATAATATTACCTTAATATAAAGTAATACTTAGCGACGATATAACCAGCTATAAGATTCTTAGAATCTTATAGGAAAAGTTAGCGTCTACTATTAAGTTGAGGGAGCAACTAATCTAGAAGGAATATTAAGCTCTCCTTAAGTACCCAACTAATAGAGAGGTAGAGAAGTAGCTAAATTAGTAGAATCAGGTAATCCGTCGTACTAAGACTACTAGCTTAGTAGAAGTTTAAGGCCTTAGAGTAGAAAAGGATTTTCTTCTAACGGTTGCTAAGAAAGATAAGGTATAGGCGCTAATCTATATAGTACTGATTAACGCTAAAAATAAGCTAGGTGGGATTAATTAACTAATTCCTACGATTGAACAATTAGTATACTAATATACCAATTACTATAAATATTTTAATCTATAGAAGGCGCTCGGCTTATTCGCAGCTTTATAATATCTATTAATTCTTTAAGTAAATTCTAATAGTATTATATAGTAGCTTTAAGAAAAATCCGGTTCGCGATTATATACTCTACCACCCTACTTCTATAAGAAGTAGCACTTCTAAAGTAATTGCGAGTACGTAAACGAATTAATTAAGCTACTAAACTAGATACTAGATTAGGAAATACTAAAAGCCTAAGATAATATCTTAAATAGGAATAACTAGGGGAAAAAGAATGCTCTAAAAGTAAATATAGAAAAATATAAGAAGTTAAAATCCTCGTTTAATAGTAAAGCCTCTACAAAAGCTGCTAGCCTTTAGGGAAATACCCAGGTGATTTAAAGGGGCAATTTTTTAGCAAGTACTACCCCTAAGAAAGAATAGACTAGTATTCTAAATCGGTAGATACTTAATCTAGGTTCTAATATCTATATATACAACTCTAAGGCTTTTAGTTAGTAGACTACTTAGATAGCGAATTCTAAAGATAAAATCGCTGTAGGAGGCAGTATATACCTTATATTAGAATAGGGTACTATCGCAATTATGATTAATTCTCCTATAAGCCTAAGGAATATTAAGCTAATAGAAGTCGTTTATATCCCTTAGTTGCTAACTAATATAATAGCCCTAATTAGAAATAGGGAATAGAGTATCTAGTTTAACTTAGGTAGAGATTACCTTTACTAGTACAATTACTATAATATCGTTTATTATTTAGAGTTATTTAACGGCTACTAGCTACTAGACGCGGACCTAGTAAAAAGACCTCTACTTAATTTACTTTCCGGATATAAGATAGTTGTAGTAATTAAGAAAAAGTTCTTCTATCGCTAGCAACTAATATAAATTATTTCTTTAGCTGAAACGTATTAATTATTAGGCCACCTAGATAGAGATTTAGTATTAGCCCTACTTTAGACAGCTAAGAGTATCTAGTTAAGCGATTAGGAAGTACTAGTATAGTAAGATTGCTAGACATATATATAAGCGAAGTTATTATAGTAGATTAGCTAGTATAGTTAGCTTTATCTAGCTACTAAACTATTTAAGAGAATCGCGATTAATATTATACAACTTTAGAAGGACTGTAAGAGGTACTATAATAGTAAGAGATATCTATTTTATGTAGTTAATTAGATATTCTAGTAGTATAAGAGATTTACAATATATAATTAGTTGAAATCCACCCTCGTAAAAGCCTTTAAAATACTATTAGCAAAAATTAAATAATAGTATAAAAGAAAGATCGTATATATCTATATAGATAATAACTTAAGCTTTTTAGAACTTATAGAAGTATTACTTAATTAAGGAATTGCGATTAAAGCTCGCGCGTCTTATACGCCTAAGTAGAATAGCCTAGTAGAGCGAGTAGAATACTAAATTATAACCCGCGCGCGCGCTCTCGCGATAGAAGATAATATTTCTAATAAATATACTAACGAATTAGCTTATACAGCGATATATTTACTTAATAGAACGCCGATTGTAAACCTTTAATTTAAAACCCTATATAAGGCCGTTTTTAGCTATAAACCGTCTCTTACTTACCTTTAGGTTATAGGATCACGAGCATATATTTTAGATAAAACTCTATTAAGAGGCGATAAACTAGTATTATAAGTACTAATCGGGAAACTCTTACGATATAGAAGTACGAATATATACTAAGTACTGATTCTAAAACTAAAACGGGTACTTAATACCAGGGACGTTGTATTTAGCAATATTATATCTAGTAAAGAGGAGGAATATCCGCTAAAAGAATCTTTAGAGAAGATTCTTTTTCAAATTAACAATATTAAGAGCTTTATTAATAGTAGTAATAATAAAACGATTAAAGTTGTAGAAACAATCTACGAAGATTAGCTGCCTAATTAAGATATCTCTACTAAGTTAGTAGGCAATTTAATTAGTAAAAAGGCCTATTAGTAAGAGAATACTATTTTTAAAGAATAAATCGACGATATTACTAGTAATTAGAAACTCCTAATACTAGAATTAATACTAGCGCTAGTACTAAGAAATTAGGATACCCCTGCAGTATTACTAGTAGATAGTAAAAATACTATGTTTAGCAATAATTTACTATAAGGATAGCAACTGTTACCTTCTTATACTTCTATACCCTTAAAAAGAATAAATAATATCCTACGGAGGGAAGAAATCAGTAGTTAAATATTAAGAGATAATATAATCTAGAAAGATAGGTCTTTATACAGCCGCAGGCCGCTTTAGTTATACTTTACTACCTTTACAGTACTATCTAATAGCGAGCTAATACCGGTAAATTATATAAAGGAAACTTATACTATTAGAAAATATTATCGCAATTAGCTTCTACTAGAACTAAAATACTATAAGAATCTAAAGAATTACCCTTTTAGTACTAGCTTCTATAAGGCCTGTTGCGCTGAGTTATAGAAGTAGGAGGATATAGATATCTAGTAAAAGGTAATAATCCTCTAAAACTCTACTAAAATTCTTCTAGTAATATAGGTATTTATATATAAATTTGATGAGGACGGTTTCCTATATAAATTTAAGGCTAGATTAGTCGTATACAGCGATCTATAATCTTAATAGGGAGATACCTATACTATTATACTAGCTGTATAAACCTTTTACTTTTTAATATTAATTGCAACTCATTTTAAACTTAATATATACCAGTTCGATATTATTAATACGTTCCTTAACTACCGATTAGATAGGTTAATATATATCTATATACTAGAAGGTTTCGTATATAAGTATAGAAAATATCTACAACTATAGAAAGCTATATATAGCTTTAAAGATGCTCTAAAACTTTAGTATTATAAGCTAGATAGGACTCTAAGGTAATTAGGCCTTAAAATAGTACTAGGAATATCTTACTTATATATAAATAATAAGCTGATCGTCTTCTTTTATATTAATAATATTATAATTCTAGTTTATCTATTAAATATCTCTGCTAAGTAGAAATTTGAATTATAATTAAGTAATAAATACGAACTTCGATCCTTCGGAGATCTAAATTAGTTTCTAGGAGTTTGAGTCGTACGTGATATATAGTAGCACAAGATCTAGCTGCTATAGAACTTATTTATTAATAAGGTAGCAGCGCGATTTAATATTACGGTTAATAAGAAGGCGCTGAGTACGCCTCTACACGAGAATGTATTACCAGCCGCTACTAAGGAATCCTCTAATAGGATATCTTACTACTAACAACTAATTAGTTGTCTAGCCTAGATTGTAATTTTTATACGCTCTAATATCGCGCGAGTATACTTAATATTATTATAATACCTCTAGAACTCTAGCAATTATTATATTAACGCTGCTTTAAGAGTATAGCGATATCTAATTAGTACGAAGTACTTAGCAATTACAGCAATAGCTGATAATATATAAAACACTTCTACTATTAGCTAGAGTAGTAATACTAATTATATTAACCCTATAGAGTAATTACTATTTTATAGTATATTTGATGCAGCCTTCGGCAATAATCCTAATACTTGTCGAAGTTCCTACGGCTATATATTTCAACTTTTTAGGATGCCGATCGATTAAAAAGCCTCAATTTAGCGTACGGTTATAAAATCGACTACTAAGGTAGAATTATTAGCACTATCAGTTGCTGGATTAGAAATAGAGTAGTAGTAGAAGGCCTTCGCCTTACTACGCTTCTATATTAACACGCAACCAGTACTACTTTACAATAATTAATAAATAGTAGATATCGTAAATAAGCTATTTAAGCGTTTTAATACCAAACTTTACTATATAGATATATACTAGTACTAGCTATGTTAAGAAGTAGCAGAGTAGAGACTTACAATTAGTTAGTAACCGACGAATCTAATGCCAGCTGACGGCCTTACAAAAGTTCTACAACTGTAACAATACTAAAGATTTATTAAGCAACTAAAAATAGAAGATATTTCAGCTAGAATCGAATCTCAGGAATTTCTATTAGCTAAATAAATCGATTACTAACAAGAATCTTAGGGGGTGATCAAAAATTGATTATAACTTACCCTATATTACATTAAATTGATATTTCTGCAAGCGTATTTAGCTCTACTACTAGTTACTCTATACAATTTACCTCTTTTAGTATAGTATCTACCTTTATTTTTTTCGACGCAGCTTCTCCTTCGCAGTTAAAGCTAGGGGGGTATATTATAGAGATTTTCGGCTAGTCTGCCGAGCTGTATTAGATATCGACGTACGATATTACGGTTGATATTACGCCGGATATTACGCTGGATATTAGCTAATATACCCCTTTTTCATATATATAAATATAGCCCGCTGGCTATCTTTAATTAACCAGTTCAACTCCTTATCTCCCTCCCTAAGATAAGATTCGCCTCTCACCACAATATTAAAAGTCTACTAAGACTGCTAAAACTATATTAGTCTCTTATAGCTTATAGTCTAAATAAGCTTAGAGCTCCTGTACGCTTATATATAATAAAGTTTAAACCTAATCTAAAGAAAGTCTATTCTCCTATTATTATTCTTATCTTAGCTAATACTTTCTACTTTAATATAAAGAGAAAAGAGAACGAGTTTTTCTCTACGTCTCTATACGAAATTAAGCAGCTGATTAAAGATAAGTAAGCCTTAGAGCTAGAAGATAAAGCTAAAAACGAAGTACTAGTAAATCTCTAATTACTATCCAAATACTATAGGTATTAAGATATATTTAGCAAAACTACAGCTTATTAATTACTAGAATACCACCCTTATAATTATAAGATTATCCTTATAAAACTCCTCTCTAATAGTTACAGCCTATTATATAAGTAGAATATTAAGAAGCTAGAGGTAACTAAGAAATATATTATAGATAATCTACAGTATAGGTATATTAAGTAGAGTCGGAGTTCTTTTATATTTCTAATCCTTTACATCTATAAATCTAATAGTAACCTATATATCTATATAGATTATTATAAACTTAATACTTTTATCTATAAGAATATATATCCGATATCGTATATAGATAAACTCCTATCTAGACCTACTAAAGTAGCAATTTTTACTAAATTTAATATTCGTGTAGCCTTTAATAAAATTAGAATAGACTCTAGTTTTAAGAAATATACTACCTTTTAGATTCGATATAGAACCTATAAGTATAAAGTTCTACTTTTTAGATTATATAATAGCCTAGTAACTTACTAGTACTATATAAATAATGTACTAATCGACTATCTAAATAACTTCTATATTACTTATCTAGATAATATTCTTATCTACTTAAAAGATAAAGTAATATATGCTATCTATATTAAGAAAGTTCTTAAGAGATTATATTAAGTAGGGTTATAAGTTAATATTAAGAAGAGTAAATTCTATATTACCCGAACTAAATACCTTAGCTATATCCTCTTAAATAAAGGCCTTAAGGTTAACCTAAAAAAAGTAGAAGTACTATATAACTAGTAGCCACCTACTATTATAATAGGTGTAAAATCCTTTTTAGGTTTTACTAGATTCTATTGATAGTTTATACTAGAATTCTCGCGTGTCGTAAAGCTAATTATTATATTATAGAGCCCTATAACCTCTTTTATATAGACTTTAGAATGTAATATTATCTTTAAGAAATTAAAGTTAGCCTTATTAAGTATACCTATACTCTACTACTTTAACCCTACGTTAGAAATAAAAATAGAAACTAACGCTTCTAATAGAATAGTTATAAGAGTACTATTATAGAAATATTCTAACGGAAAATAGTACCCTATAATATTTTATAGTAAGGTTCTATCTAGTTTAGAACTAAACTAGGAGATCTACAATAAGAAACTATTCGCAATTGTTACTATATTTAAGTAATAGAGGGTAGAACTTACTTTAGTAGCTACTAAAACTCTAATATATACTAATTATTGCTTACTCGAATATTTTATAACTATAAAGGTACTTAATACTTGTTAAGTTTATTAGACTAAGGAATTAGCTTAGTATTAGTTCTAAATCGAGTATACCCTAGGTAAAAATAATACTAGAGTAGACATCTTTAGTCGTCGTAAATAAGATATAGAAAATTTAAAAGTAGCTTAAACTAATAACCGGTTAAGAGTCCTATTTAAACTATATTAACTTCACCCCTAAATTAATACCGAATTAGCCTAGTCCTATATTACTTAAATAATAATTTAAACGGCTATACTAAATATTATTAAAGGCTAGAAGTAGGTTATATTATTAGACTCTTTAGAGTTAATTAACGTATTACTATAGGAAAACCGAGCCTCCTTTACGTAGAAACGTATCCTTTTACCCCACAAGTATTAGATAGAGAATAGACTACTCCTCTATAATAATCGCTTATATATTCTATTAGATTCAGGCCTTTATATGCGGCTTATATAAGAGGCTTATAACTAAATATCTTCTATACACCTAAGCGCTATTAAAACCTATTAGTTATTATCTTAGAAGTACTACTAGAAGGGTATAGAAGCTACTTATAAACGATATATATAAAATTACATCCTATATTATAAAGCTTATCTAATATAAACCTGAACCCTAGGTTTTATCTATCTACTTTCTATACTAAATTAACTAATATAGTACCTATATATTAACTTTAAAGATTTCCCTATAGATAAGTCCGGATATAATTAGATTATAGTAGTAATTAATCGCCTGTCTAAATAAATAGTATCTATTCTCTACTATTATATAATTAACGTATAGAGAATAGCTAAATTATTTATTTAATAGATATACTGCTTTAGTTATACGCCCGAAACTATTATTTTAGACTAAGGACTTTAGTTTATATCTAGTTTCTAGTCTAAATTCTACTATATCTTAGGCGTAAAGATTAAACTATCTACTATTTATTATAAAGAGACTAACGGACAGATAGAGATTATAAATAAGTATATTAATTAGAGACTGTACTCTTTTATATTCTTCTACTAGAATAACTAGAGTTCTCTATTATTTATAATCGACTAAGTATAAGTAACTCTATCCTATACAACTATTAGAATGTTCTTATATTAGATTCTATACGGATCCGAGCCCTATTAGAATTAGGATTAGAAATATTCTATTAATCCTATTACTATAACAGATAAATTAAATTATAAGAATACCTTAGCTCTAGTAACTTATATATATACAGTCTAGAAAACTATAAAGGCTAATATTAAGAAGGCTTAAAATTATATACGATTTATTATTAACTATTACTAGCGACTAATTAATTAGTAGATTAGTAATATAGTCTACCTAAATACTAAGAACTTTATAGTCTAAAGACTAAGCTAAAAGCTATCTAATTAATAGGAGGACCCTTTTAAAGTACTAGAATAGGTTAGAAACTTATACTATTTACAGCTACCTTTAAGGTTAAGAATATATAATATCTTCGCACTAAACCTACTGTATAAAAACCCCTAGGACCCTCTACTAGAGTAAGAAATTCCGAAACCACCCGCTATTACTATTAAAGGGGTAGAAGAGTAGGAGGTTAAGGAAATACTAGCTAGTAAGCTATATTATAAGACCCTTAAATACCGTGTAAAATAGGTAGGATATAATTCTAATCTAGTCTAGTATAAAGCCTTAAATTTTATAGGTTTATTTTATAAGCTAAAAGCTTTTTATAATAAGTATCTAAATTAGCTAGGACCCCTAAAAGCCCTAACTAAATAAATTAAGGTATATAAGGATAGTATAGAGAATATAGATTATCTAGTAGATAATAATATATAAGAGTTAAATAGTAGATTTAAAAACTAAAGTATAGGCCCGAAATTATTCCTCTATAGAATTTAGAGGGTTTAATAGTAGACTATTAGATACCTCCCCAGTTTTCTCCTTCTCTACTCTTCTTCCCCTTCTTTCCTTCCAAACTCCCTCTAAACCTCTTCTATCTTATTTTTAACCGCCCGAGAACGTTATAATATTAGTTTAAAGGCTAGATACTAGAGCCTTTAAAGCTAAAATCTAATAGAGCAACTTAGTACCCTAGTAGAATAAAGCTACCTAGATACTAGCTGTAGAAAGGCTATCTTCCTAACTTTTTATAACCTGGGCTATAAGCGCTAGATTGTAAGCGGACTCTAAAATAGCCTTAAAGGCTACCTTTTTATCCTTCTTATCCTCTACGTATTAGGCCGCTATCTATAGTTTAAGATAGCCCCGGAGGACCAGAAACTCCTCCTTATAATAGGAGGGGATCTATAAATATGTTAGTAGCAAGTACTCTACTAGTATTAGATACGATTTATATAGGGTTATACTTTTTATTTTACAAGGTATAATACTTATATTTTTTTAATCTTAGAAACTAAAAGATAAATATTATATACTACCCGCAGGCGAGCGTATATATAGCCTAAAGGTAGATAACCTAGAAAGCCTCTAAAAAGGTTTTAAGAGGTAAGTAGAGTAGTATATTAATTAATTTTTTCTAAGAGGTGTTAATAATACTTTAATAATTAATAGTTCTAGAGACGTGTAATAATATATATAGAGTAGAAGTTATTATTTAGTTAAGAAAGCTTAGTTGATAATAACCTAGCAATATACTAAGGCTAGTAAATACTTGTTACTATACGCAACGAAATTGCAATATTAATAAACTATTATAATAGTAGTTACTAGCCGATATATAGGTTAATTATACTTACTATAAAAAACCTTACTTAATATTATATTAATAAATACATCTCTATAGGCAACTGTATATATTAGCTTTTACTAGTAAATACCTCCTTAAAGAAATTTCTTTATACTAGAACCCATCCGTAACAGCCCCAATTCCCTCCTAAACTAGTATAGATAGGGACTATCAGCCTATAAGGAGGAGGGTAGTATAATAATGCAAAGAAATCGTTTTATAAAAAGCTTTATATATAACCTTATCCTAAAGCTTTTCGCTTATCTTATTTTACCCCTAGTTCTACCCCTTTTCCCTTCCGTATATAGTTACACACTCCCTTATAAGTAGCTTAATAGTTCTTCTATATCCTTTCGTATAAGGCCTATAGGTGTTAATAGAATTCCCAGGTCCCTAATCCCCCACATACTCCTATATACCTCTAAGTAGATTTGTACCGTATTTAGACCTATTATCTTACCTGCGCTATTATAATAGTAAGGCTAAGTATAACTCGTAGACGTGTAAAAATAATGCTATAGATATAGAAGAATAGGCTACTATACTATATAGTACGATAGAATATAAGAAAGTATAATATTTTGCGAAAAGTAGTCGCGATTTTAGTGTGGTCTTAGTATTATAATCAGCTCGCTTATGCTATACGTTAATTATATTATTTCTATCGTTATATTATTAACAACCCTAAATAGCTTATACGCTAAATTATCCGATAATATTATATATTATTTAGTATAAAATAATCGCCAAGTATAATAATTTATTTTTTACGAAACGATAATTTTATTTTTAACAACCCTAAGGTAGCTGTAAGTAGAAGAGGGTGGAGACCGGATAGGGTGGTATAGATTGATGTATTGATGATGTTCCCTTGACCTCTCGGTCAAGGTACGGCGGGGGAACATATAGTATATGAGACTACTTAGTTAAGGGCTGCATAGCTGATCAGGCACGTGACCTGAGCTTACATTAAAGATCCTCTACTAGCACTAACTATAGGACAGGGCTAGTATTCAGCCAGCTTGTTATCGCGCTAACCGCATTGTTAAAATCAGTATTCCCATTTGGGAAATCTCTTGTATTGACAACAATAGCCCAGTCAACCCCATCAATACGACTTTCCATCCAAGTCGATGAACCGGGAGTTGACCCAGATCGCGCGTACCCTGATGCCCGCCCTCCATTACCCCAGACAGCTGGGACATGTCAGCAAGATTTTCAAGATGAGATACTTCAACTCACCATGTCTGTAGATAAATTTCGTTAACGAGGAGGCAGACGCGCTCAGCGAAGCAGGGCCTGCTGCCGACTCTTTGTACATCCCATCTCCACCATAGATGGCAGCAACAGGAGTTCCAAGAGTAGGTTGCAAAGCGCTCAACCCTGTATACCTCGACTCTTGGATAACCTTGTCGTTGGCATGTGCGGATGCTGAAGTGGCCCAGACAGCAACATTGAGTCCTTCCGGTGTGATAATCTGGCTATTGAGATAAGTGAAGTAGGACTGACCGGTTACTTTTTCAACTACTGCCGAAAGAAGTAGGTAGTTGTAATTATTGTAGACGTAAGTAGATCCCGGATTGCTCGCGAGGTTGTATGGAAAGACATAGGACACAATCTCAGAGATGGTGGCAGGATGTGCACCCCCACTCTTTGCAAGCGCGATTTGGCGCATGGAGTATGTAGGATCGAACCCAAGCGCATTGTTATCGTAGCCGGATTTCATATCTAAAAGGTGCTGGACGGTAATCTGGCAGCGACGGGCATCACCTGTTCCGCATGAATAGCCGAGTAGAGGATATACGGTGGTGGTAGGAGATAATGAACCCGCATTGTAGAGTTTCTGAATAGCTGCAGAGTCAAATGCTTTGCTTAAGCTGGCGAGCAGAAACCGGTCTGTGACTCTGACCGATGGCCGCTCTGACTCGCTCCAGGTGTAGGCCTTGTCAAGCAAGACATTGCCATTCTTGCCTATAGAAATCTGGACCTGACGAACCCCGGCACCCTTCATGAATGATTTTGCGAAGTTCTCGACCTGGGCATTCGCGTTCGAATTATCTTTGAATCCGGTGACCGTTCCAGCGACTCTCCAGCTCCTCTGCGAGACAATGTCTTGGGCTGCAAATATAGCAGCATAGCGAGCATTGGCCCCAGAGCCACCAGCAGTCAAATTAATGAGATATCTGTTAGCTTTAGCTTGAGTAGTAACCTCTGTAGTGAGTTGGGAGGCTGTTAAGCCATGCCTCGCTTGCCAAGATCCAACGCTAGAATCTGTAAATACCGCCGAGTAGCTGAGATCCTCCGACAGAGAGAGCAGGCTTGGCCGCCAATAAGGCTTTGACGTCTCGGAATTGAACGAATTCTGGTATGCGGCCGATGACATTCCGGTAAAGAGGGACGACTTGTCCACGCCAGCACTAGTATGCCAAACGCCGCAGAACCTTCGATCAGATGAAGTCCCAAACTCATCGAAATATTTCAGAATACGTTTGTTGGATAAAGCTTCAGCATTCCTATTCTGAAATCCCGTAGCAGACAGCCCGCATTGCTGAATCCATTCACCGACCGAGATTTTCTCCATTACTCCAGCGTAAATCTCGGATCCAATAGCACCGGTAGCAGTTACAATCGTTGACACATACCCTTGCCGGGAGTATTGATCGAACCATGCTTGGTATGTACTACCGGAAACTCCGTGGATCGCAACGTATGCAGCGCCAGTTCGCTGAATCCAGACGGCACTATAGAGGGGCGAGGAGGATGGTCCGTGAACATTGAGAGAAATCATGCGATATCCCTGGCTACTGAGCTGATTAAACTTAGTCTGGTGCGTTGCGCCATTCTCAGAAACATAGTATTGAGTGACTGGGAGCGTGCAGACGGTCTGGAAAAGGCCAACGATAAGAATTGAAATGACTGCAAATTTTTCATTGAACTGCATCTTGAAAAGGGAAGGGAAAGAATGAGGTCGAGAAATTGAAGTAGGAATCACGAGCATGCTTTTTATAAGTCTCTGGCATTTACGTAACTTTCTCGATTCCTCAGCTCAGCCTCCGTCGTAGCAAGAGAGCCAAGAGATTTAACTCCTGCCTACACTCGCGAAGCATTCTAATTCGATCCGCGAGACCCTAATCCTCGTGTTCGGACTAAATTACGCCCGGCTACAATATCTTATAGGATGAAAATCATCGCTCGGTTCGGTTCCTAGAATGCGGCTGAACTTAGCCCGACTCGCTAGACCCAAGCCTTTCAGCTCGTTTCTTAGTTCGAAATCGCCGTCTACTTGCTATGATCAATAATCTCCATGAACAAATCATGCGGCTTTTGACGGTACGCAAATTAGTCTCCGCAATTTTCCAAGGCTAAATTTAGTCGAATTTCCATAACCCCTTGAAAAAGTCAAAATCCAGGCGTGAAATGCATCGTCCACACGACTTCATAGCCAAAACCGTACTACTTTAACCCACTTAGCAAATTTTTAGGTTACGGAAGTTGCTGTCTTGTCACCAGCAACCAAAATAGGATGTATGCTACTTTCCGAAAAACTCATCCTAATCTACGGTCAAGTGCTGGTTAAAAGTGGGTCATTAGTCATTTTGCCATCTTGATTATTTGTCTCAAGTATTTGAAACCGCTCCATCATAATCTTCAACTATCTTTTAAACCAATTTCGGACGAGGAGAAACATGCGTAAGTTCTTTGTTAGCAGTACTCGAGTGCAGAGATTGTTCCAAACTCCTCACATCTTCGCCAAAATTATACGCCTAATAGAAAGAATTCTAGGGTGCTCAACTAAATGCTTAAAATCCCAGGTGGTTCTCCAGCCGGAGGCCAGACGGTTCTTTTATCGGGGCCCGTATTTCTTTCCGCGTCTGAATCTAGAGAGTTGAATTTAGTTACAGAATCTTTTCTATTTAGACAAAGAGCAAAGACTGCGGAGAGCATCGGGTTATCAACAGGGTACAGTAGTCTTACGTACTGGGTCGAAAGGCCTAGCGGCAGGCCTGAGGGGACTAGGATTAAACAGTTGAGCATTAAATCACCCCCGTACATAATATATCTACTCTGCACCCCGGTACCTCCTCCACTTCCGTCGGAAACCAATATACTCTCCTTCCTGATCAACAGCCCTCGCATATCCACCTCCCAAAACCTCCAACGTTTTATTCCTTAGAGCAAGAAGTCGGACATCCTCATGTCGTTCTTGAATATCTGGAATCCACGCCCAAGAAAACACAGCGCCGAGGGCCATAATTATTCCAAATATGATGAATGTGTACCCCGGCGTGGTCGTCGAGGAGTCGCTAGCGCGGATGAAGTGCAGGATGAGTATGACGACGACGCTCCCGAATTTTCCGGCCGCCGCAGCAACGCCGTGGCAAAAGCAGCGATACGTCGTAGGGAATATCTCAGCAGGTATCATAAACGTGAGTGTGTTTGCGCCTACGATTGATGTCAGGAAGGGGACTTTGGAGTGAAAAGGATTGGACATACCAAAATTGAAGACGAAGTGACAAACCGCGACCAAGAAGACGGTAACAGAGTGATTGCTGGTGTGGAAAACGGCGTAGAATGTTCCTCCGCATATGATGAAGAGGAGAGAGAGGACCAGGAAAGAAGTAGTCAACCACTGCCGTCGGGGGATATGGTTAACAGCTAAGATGAAGAGCAGACTACCAATAATTGATGCGATAGACACAGTCAGCATACTCTTCCTTGCATTTTCGTAAAGTACATCATATATCGTTGCAGTTCTGTGCTTTGTCTCAAAGATGGTGGCATTGAGTGTTGGGTCTGTGTTCCAGGTCGGAACCGCTGGCGGATCACCACCGTGTTGCTTCACGTCCCATGTCGCCCATATTTTGGCCAACGTGCGAAAGTTTCCCATTCCAAGGCCATAAAATGAGAAGTCTAATAGAAACCACGTCGCGCTCGTTCCTGCGAGGTAGACCCAATTTTTCTGGTCTATGAAAAAAAATCTCATGTCCTGGGATGAGAATTGGACGGGACGAGGAGGATGATGTCCTGGACCACCATTTGGTAGATTGATTTGCTGAAGCGGAATATTTTGGTTTGATTGTCGAGGATAGACCCTTCGGGTACTTCTAAGCGCTCTTGGGATATCTTTCTTAACCTCGAGATCATAAAGGCCCGGATCTGAAATCAGTAACCGAAAAAGAATGGCAATAAGGGCTGGTGCGGCCCCCACTCCGGTCACTATTCGCCATATAGAATCTACAGCCGAGGTGCACTCAGCCATAGCGACAGCATCTGTGGTTTTAGAGCAATTTTCCTGAATATGATGTCGTTTGTCGAGCCCAATGAGAACCCAGAGCCCGACAAGTTGCGCAAAAAGCTGGCCTACCGGCTGCATAAGGAATACGGCTGAGATCATTCTCCCCCGAGCGTTCGTAGATGACCATCTAAACTTGCACGTCAACTTTAGCTTTCACAATAGCTTGCAGGGAACCATCAAACCTACTCTGTTGTAATGACGGCGCTCAGTGGATACTCTGCCCCAATCCCGATTCCCATGACAAATCGCCATACTAAGAGCCATCCTAGGATGCTCATATTGTCAACGCCTTTCGAAACCGATGCAACCCCAATGGTGGAGAAGATTACTATCGCGAGTTCTATACCGTAAAGCCGGGTTCGCCCAAAGCGATCACCAAGCCAGCCGAAGAGCACCTGACCCACCATAGAGCCCACAAGGGTCATGGAATTAACGAGGAGTTCTCTCCATGTCGATCTTTCGTCAGGCCAATAGACGAACGCAAGAGAGGGAAGAATGACGTTGGTTGCGAACCTACGACTAGGTTAGCGGTTCGAGCTAGCAACCCTAGCTTATGCTTATATCAAGATATTCCTACGCACAAGTTGTAAGAATCTGTAAAGAAGCCAGTCGCAGCGACGGCCCAAATTCGCAGATTGAACGAGTTCAGGTCGATGTCATCCCGAAGCCGTTGGCGGTCCTGTTTGGCATGAGCCGGGGAAAATAGAGTAGACAGATCCGGCCAGCATACCCTGAGCTCGCCCCCTGTCAAGGCTTCCGCGTTCGGGCCCAGGAAACCATAGTGCAAATTAGGCATAAGAGACTGAAGCTGAGAGAGGGCAAAGTAATCAGCAATGGAGTGCAAACTGTCGGCCCGCTGGATGCCTTTGAGGACATGACCACGCAGAACTACCGCGCCCTAAGGAAGAGCTGCCATGGCGTTATATTTCTTCAGTTGCTAGAGGTTTCTAGTGAAGCCTAGACCAGGGTCGAGCGCGGACCGTATTGATTCTCTGCCTCATACTTGGGCTGGGGACCGGTCAGCCGCGAGGCGTCCAATGATGTCCTCCACGCAATATTGGCCCCTGATGCCTGCTCTCCCATGCTCTGTGGCATCGCCTCTAAGCTAAAGGGTGGGGTGAACCGCAAGAGATGTGAAGGGAAGACCCGGTCGCTGGAGCCTTTTCGGCGCCGCTGGCAACTCTCCTCCCTCTTCCGGCCTATCTTTGTCGTCTCCATCTCTCCTCCAGCTGTGGCCTCCAATACGTCGCCTGTGTTGACCGTTTTGGGGCCCCAGTCGACCGGACCATACAGATCGCAGAGTTCGAGCACATGGGCTCGGCAGACGCACGTGACAGCCCCTTCGAACCCCCCAGCGGACTGCGCCTTGGATTGCCTAATATAGCCTTATGGCCGCTCCGGGATACTCACTTTTCGAACTCTACCAGACTGCCAGAAAAGCAAAGCAGATATGGGATGCCTTCCACGGCGAATTCGACAATGCGCCAGCCCGGGTCCGCGAGCTTGTCGAGACATGCGACTACCTCTCTCGGGTGCTGTTCGATTTCTGCAGCCTATTGGAGCAGCTTGGGGAGAATTACCCACATGAGAGGAATTTCGACCGAAAATTAGAGGAATGCCGAAAGTTCATCGATGAGTATTGGGCCCTTAAGGATGACTATCAGACGAAGTTCGTGCCAGGTCGTACCCGTACATGGAAGCAAATATGGTACTCCCTTCAGTGTTTCCCTTTTCAAAATCCCATCAGTGTTGAGAATCATGATAGGCAGACTACCAAATACGTATACGATACTAAACGAGCCCAGGAATTGAAGGACGGACTGTCTTTGGAGATACAGAAGCTTTTGGCATATACAGTGGTCTTCGCTCTGTTAGCAATACCCGTTCAGATCTCATATAATGTCCATTCGCCCGCTGATCAGATTGCAGAAAAAGGAGCGCCCCGGTCAATTACTCTGCCAGCATTTCCAACGCACGCAGTCGCATTGTGGCGTACGATGAGCCCATTCCCGCACTAGACACCTCTTCAAGGCTGGCAATTCCTCCAATCCCTCAGGAGTCTGAGCTTGAAGGTTTGCGTCATGAATTGGCCGAATTCCAAGGCCTATTCCAAGATCTCGTCGGGATTAGGTACTCGTATGAGCGGGAAATGAACAGTGCAGTGCAGCGAAACGAGCCAGCAAACATCGAACCTATCAGGCAGAGACTCGAGCTCGTCTGGCATAGGTTGTATGTGCGCTCTGGGCTTATAGCTGAGGATAGCCCAACCCCTCCACTACCAAGGGACCCACGCGAGCTCTTAGAGGCCCCTGCTCGTAATTACGATCGACTTGTGATCAACACTGCCGCACCCTCGCTACATGATGGCTTACGAACAAACACCAATGTTCGGCAATTTGCCGAGCGGGGTGTTGAAAGAGTTGGAATAGACCCAACCCTATCGCGTAATCACTCTTCCCACATACGATCACACATACCATCTACATATTCATCTTCGTCAGTCAGCTATCCGACGTCTCGAACATCTAGCGTCATAGCACCCTCGCTTTTTAGTATATCTGATGCAACAGCCCACACCACGCCATATACAACACCGTACTTGGCTGCTGGTCAGAGCACGGAAACCGCGGACGACTCGCTTCTTCCTCAGCCAGCCATACCGTCGGCAGAAAAGCCAGTCGCAAGAATGTACGTTTCCTTCATATGAAATCGCAGTGCTGTAGTATCTGACATACTTTAAGTTACCTCCACATCCAGCAAGAGCCGTTGAATCTAGTCAGCTGGACCGTCAAGACCGTTCATGAGTCGCGGCTCGTTGAGTGGGAAACCGACAGCAACGATTATCATCTACTTCATGAAGGTAAGCGATAAGAATATTATCGTTCAATCGACACCTCGTCTCTGTTTCGGGCTCTGACGATGTCAGTGCCAAATTCAGCGTTTCCTCACATCTACCATTCAACAACATCACAAAATCTCGATGTCACCTTCGACGACCCTCACAAAATCTCCCTCGTATCCGGCGACATGACCCTTTACAGTGGCTCTACACTCGTCGAATACACCTTCTTCTCGCCTAACGACCGCGATACCTTCCAAGCCCATATACGAAACATGACACACGTCAATGCCTTCGACATCGACGTTATATGGTCGAATATCGATAAGAAGACCAGCTGGGGAAACCTTGCCGGAATGGCGACACTCGAAAAGCTGAATCTTTGGCAATCCGATATATACCCATACTACCATTCCCTTTCCTTTGTAGCAAGTAGGACTACAGGAGAGCAAACTGAGTACCCCCTTTTAGCGTTCAGCAATCCTCCTCATTACTCATCACGGCACAGAGAAGTCAGACTTTCGCTAGCAAAAAGGCGAACGAGTGGGTCGAGCCATTCGAGGAGGAATTCCGTGATGTCGCGGTTGTCGCGAAGGCCTTCCGATCCGGTATACGATATGCCACACGATCCGCCCGGATCGCCAACATTTGCTCAAGAGACTCATGACGCGACACATCTAGAGCACATTTCCATCAAATTTACGAAAGAAATGGAGTACGAGAACTTCAGGAGAGATTATGAGCACTTGAGGGCTGAAGACGAGAGTATGGCTTTGGCTGAGTTTGGGAATACGTAGGCTCTTGTTGAGATAAATGGTACCGCAAGGAATATATGACAAATAAGCTCTAGAATACGGATCGTCCCGATAATGATGCCTCACTAGAGGAAGAGAGTTGATATCAAGTTAGCCGGCTGGACACCAAGAACGAAATCGCCAGGGGAAAGAACTCTTTGAAAGCATTTGAATAAATCATAGCTTTAGATAAGCAGTTTGCTCATGAAGCAGAGAATATGACAGTATGCCATATTGGTTAATGGCGGATATTGCGTGGGATGACAAGGCAAATAATTGTTACCGCTAGACTGAAGAAAGGATCGCTGCGGGGACGTCAAGCTATGCGATACCAAAATAACTAAGCCTGAGAAGTCATTTTTTGAATAGGTTATAGAGAAAAAATTGTGTTGGGCTAAGGCTACATACAATGCCCTTATTCCAGACCCTGTAGCCGAATCGAGACGCAAGATGGAGGCAGCAAAGTGCCACTAGCCAGAAATACGATCGGAATAAATTCAACGAAGACAGCAAGCTATATCGATAATAGCGATTTCAATTTCTATATCCAAGCCAAACCAGCTCATGCCTTAGAATTCCTCAAAGATCCTTCTAGTGATTTTTTTTGAGTTTATCGTCCTACGTCACGCCATCATCGGCGTCCCAAACGAACTGAGCAAGATATAGCTTCTTCTCCAGTCCATTTTGTATGTATTGATTGTCGGTGGCAATATTAGGGAATATCATCCTTCCGGAGACGTTGAAACATAAATGCCTGTTCTACAGTGTGCTCAACGGTATATCGTATAATGGTAGCATTCTTCTCTTGGTCAAGCCGCATGACTCGTCCAATCGTCTGCTTTTCGAGGGCTGGATTCCGCTGTTGATCCAGTATGTGAACGCGGTTAGCCGCAGTAAGGTTCAAGCCGACTTCACTAGTCCCGAGTGTCATTATTGGCGTAGGGATATTAGAATCTTGCCGGAACTTTTGGATCCATGTGCAACACTCGGGAATAGACATTGAGTAGTCGATGACGCGAACTAGGATATTGTGCGCCGCGAGGTGTGATGCGGCTAGCAGAATGAATTCCTTCCACGACGAGAGGATTCTATTGGCATTATTATGATTGTGATGGGGATTTTGGCAAGTCTGCCGAGCTGTATCGGATATCAGCTGATATACCCCTTTTTCATGTACATAAATATGGCCCGCTGGCCATCTTCAATCAACCAGTTCAGCTCCTCATCTCCCTCCCTGAGACAAGATTCGCCTCTCACCACAGTCTTTATAGATATCCTGGATTTTCACCGAAAGGTTTTCAATCAATTTCGTCAGAGTCTGCATTTCACCCTTAATGAAAATAATATGTTTATTAATTTCTTGTAGCCTAGAAAAAGCTTTTCAGAGCGTTATGGCAAATATTTCACACCGACTTCAGCGGTATAATTACAAATATGCAGTCTCATTGTCGAATGCTCGACAGCCAAGAGATATTTGTGAAGTTCCAAAAGACGATGAAGGCAGTGGATGGAATTCATGAAACGAGAACACTTCCCAAGGATGAGTGCAGAAAGAAGCAAGCCGATAGTACCAAGTACCAACAATCTGTGGTGAGTTCCTGGCTCACTTCAACGGATATCGCAAGCGAACACGAGGACACTCTTGTCATCCTTAAAAAAGAATCCGACAGTGGAAAATGGCTGCTCCAACAGCCTTCAGTGAAATAATGGATTGGGTGCAGCATATCTTATAACCCTCTATTGCGGATCAATGGAGAACTTGGAGCAGGTAAAAACCTTTCAAATATGGTTTTAACGTTCCAGAATCCTGATTTCAGAAGTAAAAACAATCCTAGCCGCCAGTCTTATTGAGAAGTTCTTGTGTCACCCTGCCTCCGCTATGGCATATTTTAATGTAAAAATAGGGATCCTAGTCGTAATAACTTTTTCGGATATGCGCAGAGCATTATCATCCAGTGCATCCGACTAAATCCTTCACTTCTACCCTACGTCTACAATATGCATTTACAAAATGCTAAAAGCTCACTGTATTCCTCCAAAACCACGAAGGGGATCCTAGTTTTCGCAGATGAGTCGTTGGAAAACCTTACCGTCGTAATTGACGGGGTGGATGAATGTATCAAGTCCCAAAAGGGTGAATAGTCAACTTGGTACGATCAATAGTGACTTCCGGGGATAACGACATGCCGAATAGCCCACGGTGCTGCTTCCTTGGTCAGAATGACATTGATACTGGAAAATTATTCAAAGGTTTGCCAATGTTTAGATTCACCGAGAAACAGAACAGCAATGATATATCATACTTCTGCCGGCGACGAGCAAGCGAAATAGGCGACAACTTTCGCCTCTCTCCGCAGGATTCCCAAAATTTAGCCGAGCGCGCTGGCGAAAAGACTAACAATAAGATTGTTAATTCTACGATGGACTCAAGTTAACGTACATCAAGGATGTTCCCTTACGCCAAATCAGTTATGGACAATTTGGACAGCCAAGTATTTAAAGCCACACTGAAGCAGGAAATGAAAAATATTCCTCCAAATTTGAACCTATTGCAAGTGCTATAAAAATATAATCCTAAGATCAGGACCTAATGATTGCAGCTATGACCGAATTCGATATCGAATCTTTGACGAATCTAAGCCAACAGAACAACAAATGGCCAGGACTCTTCTGCGTTAGATCCTGTGAGGAAAATGCCGGCTCAAATGGCACGAGATCCAAGGTGCCATGTCCCCAAATGCAGCCGATGGCTCGTATAACACTGAAAGAAGACTCATAAGAGATATTAAGTATTTTTGTGGATCATTGACTGACGTTAGGCGAGGAGGTTCTAAATGCGTTGTCCATCTCACTGCAAAGTAATAAGGCACATAGTGATACATCAAAACTAAGCGCAACTAATCAGATATTATTTTACTACCTTTAAGCAGAAGCCTTGCTACCGAGAGAAATAGCGCATATCGACTTAACTGGCCTCTGCTTTTCTCAGCTCACGCTAGACTGCCATACTTCTGATCTCCCAAAAAGAACACTCGTGAATACATCCTTGAGGTGCAATATGCGTTCATAGAATATGCTTCAATATATTCTTCGTATTATCTATTCCGGTTGGTTTCCGCAGAAACTGATATATCTAAGCCTGAATGGATGTATCTTCTTTCAACGTTGGGGGCCTATGCATCCAAGTGCGTTATTGCGCAAAAAAAAAAAAAAAAAAAAAAAAGCAAGACATCAATTGAGAGATACATCGGTAAGAAGCTCCAAGCTTTGAAGAATGAGGCCTTTTATCACAACCCGAAACACGCTATTGCATATCATGGCGAGTCCTTAGAAAGACCTATTGAAGTCTCAGACAAAATCATTCTGAATCTCTTTCCCCAACTAGCTCGTGTACATAAAGAATTAGAGGGTTTCATTACTACCGAGCTTAGGGCTCGTCTTCAGACCTTTTACGGCCAGCAGCTCTAAAATTTTCGAAACCATAGTGTGAATCATTTCACGATGGATTTAACACACTTTCCCTCTACGAATAGCATCTTGCTAGTCACGAAGGCTCCTTTTTCTGCTTCTATCCGGGTTGTCCCTAATCTATGATTAGATTCATTACCGTAGCAAATCTTTAGAAACACGACCAGGAATGCGATGAATCCATCCGTAATAACAATTCCTACCCTTGTCATAGATTGGCAGAGAATATTGAACTCAAAAGAGCAGAGCTGGGAATCTTGGTGAGATAGACCTTTGGTTGTCTCAGTGGGCGGACGAGATTCCAGACAACAAGTTGGGGTCTGATTACAGAAGCCCAATTTTTCAAGAAATTATTCCGGACCAACCAGAAATAGCTAGGGTAAAATTAAGCAAAGTTAGTAAAAGGCTCTCGCACCGCTGGCTCGATTTGATGTTTAGTTGTCTATCAGATTAACTGAACACCGAATTGGTGAAGGTTGTGCTGAAGCACTTTAAGTACGCCGAATTACCTCTTCACTATTTTTCTCGTCATATTATGAAAGCTCTTCGTCGAGGATTACATGACTTAGCAATTGAAATACTGCAGCAACCTTCGTCACCAGTCCGCTACCGACCAATCAAAAAGCTGGCACGGAATGCCTCATATCTGAACCTCGCTATCCGATATGGTAGCCTTACCGTTGCGAAGCACATTTTGAGAAACTACAACGTCAATCCAAGCCTCGTGGACGATAAAGATCGTACGTCATTAATTGTGGCGGCAGAGTTCAATAGGATCGAGATTGCAGCATATCTCATGGAAGCTAAGAGTTGCAATACTCCACCGTCTATAGCACGTCGCCAAGGCCGTGCAGAATGAATTGTAGTAGTACATGCGAAAATTCTTGATGAACCAACTTTGAGATAGTGGTTAATAACGGCCGATCTAAGCAATGCTGTTCGTGCATAAAATTGCCACAAGGTCAGAGAGGTCCTAGAAGGGGGCTTGTTATATGTTGATGAAATTGATACACAACACTCACCTTGGTTGTGGGCAACAGAATGGGGCTACAAGGATATAATTAACCAATTCCTGAGAAGGGACGACATCTTATTTCTCAAACTTATAGAGTCATCTATGAGCAACAAGAACGATTATCTAGAGCCCTTCACATTGCCGCACTTGGAGGCGATGAAGCAATCATGCGGCTGCTTCTGGACAGTAGCAAATTCTATAACGAACTAGATCGGGCCTCCCGACCCATCTGGAGAGGGCTATGTGGGATGGATGTTTCCGGTACTGCGTCAGAAATTACAGTTTACTGCGGACATGTAGATGTGGTAAAATTGATAGAGGAACAGAAGGATGAGCTAGCTCGGACGGACAGAGGGTCTTCACTAACTCGAGCGAGAATTGGTAGGTCTTCTAGTAAAAAGTAACCGAAATGTTGCCTATACCGATGAGGTGAATTGATAAAGCCTTCTTTATGCTTTCTAGCCTTCTTTAACACACCAATGGTAGGCGGGGAAGGGGACAACACTAGGGCGATCTCCCTTAGCCCCCACACCCGCACCCAACGCCCTCAAAAAGAAATTTTACAATTACCACCTCTACATATAAAAACAATAGTGACGAGTCCCCTAGTTGCGGGGTCTGATAAACACCCCCAGCTCGAATCCTCGCACAAAGCCGTATTCCGAAATACGCGTGACAAACAATGAAAATGCGACCATCGCCGAATCTACGAGTTTCTTCAGGCTCTTTCGCCTCACTCAACAATGAGTTCTCAAATTCAATGCTACGTCAATTTAAAATCAGCGGATAGCGCTTTGGGACAAGGCCGCCTCAATCTTCTTTAAGTAGAAGTACGTAAGTAGGTGTCACGTGTTTATACTATCCTATTATAGTTGATCTGTTTTCAGGCCTATATAGTCTCGCCATTGCCAGCCTCTAGCTAGGCAGGCCACTTACCCTCCTTCAATACATCAATATTCGCTTCAGCAATTGATGCTGCCTGATACGCGACAGTAAGCATTAAGATACAGGTGACAAAGAATGAACTTTTCCTCTGTCACGGAAATTCACCCGCAGAGAAGAAGCTGCTATCGAAGTGCTAAATTGCAACTAAAGAATTCGTAGCTAATTTCTAATTCCAATACCTCAAATAATGGCGGTGAATCGGTATAAAGCAGTCCCTCGTATTTCAATGATCAACTGCAGCTGTAGAAGGCAGACGTCTAGTTTTCTCGACTCTGACCAGTCCAAATCAACCGCACTAAAACCAAGTATGTCATGAGCGACTATGGTAGAACTTGGATTTAGAGTCCCTAGTCGATGAAGCGGACGCGATTCCTTCAACCCCAGAGGCTCTCAAGTTTGAACACCTTCTCCAACAATATTCTTATAGTCACAACCCACGAGCAGAAGAATCAGCTTTATCATTAGAGTCCATTAATTAGAAGAGAGTGTAAAGAGTGAATACAAGGGAATTGGTCACCATTTCAAATAAACCCTAGAATATGCGGCTCAATTTCCCCAGTTTCAACTTTTTCCATCATTTCCCTGGTCATCATGTCATAAATGATTCCCACTTGTTCATTATTTCTACCAATATTATAAAGCCTAATGCTACCTAACCTTTAAGTAGTTGGCGTTCTTCCTGCCGAAGCGTGCATCCTTTGCCATTACTTTTCTCGGGCGCTGTGAAAGGTTATGCATTAGGATAATCTTTGTTTCCTTCTTTTTGAAGCAGTGGTGGCGCCATGACAGAGCTTGCAAGTCTAAATTATATTTAATTTGTATAAGACCTAATTTTGTTTCACAGGTGAAAGAATCTGATACAGCTTGACAGGCAAACATGTTTAGCATATTCTCCTAAGCTTAAAGCCCCTATAGCCTTCGATTTATCACCCCTTCGTCCTCCGTGTGCTTAAAAAAGAACTAATAGTTGTACATCTCTAAAATATTCTACCCATCCATCAAAAGCTTCTTTTACATATTACATTCCAGCCAAAAGTTGCTTTGAAGTCTGATGGCATAATAAGTCACGTGGTTTTGATCGCCTTGTCGTTTTGTACGGCCAGGTGTCTTCTTGAACTATACCTCTATCGTAATATACCTAGATTTATTTCTACGAGGTCTATCTCTCACCTCCAACATCCATCACGAACACTTTACACTTCTTTTATCCGAGCCACCCTCCACATCCATCTCAACTACCACCACCCCATCCCCAAACACACCATAAACCACACCGATCCACTATACGTAAGTCCATCCACCCTTCTCCACCGTCATATCCCACTCTCCAACAATTACACTTACGAATCAAACCAAAAGGCAACAAAATGATCAAAATAGCAATTATATTACACTAGAAATCCTCTTTCACGAATCCCATCCAAACAACATTCTTCGGGTCCCTCTTTTCCCCGTACGACGAACTAACTACCTGTCAACACAAGCACTAGCCCACATTCACACCCGGTAAAGTATCGACCATATTTTATCCATACATGCAAAACACAAAAATAATATAAAAGATCCCCCCCGCTGAAAATGCACCGCCCATATTGCCTTTCAAAAAATGATCCCTTCCAGCCAATTATTACATTCCCTTTTTCCGTATTCATCTCTCTTCTTTACATGCTTTGTATTCTCCCCCTCCCCCGAATTATAACACGACCATATTAGAACCCCTCAATCCCCTTTGCCAACTCCCCCAGCTCACTCCCCTTCTTCCCGAACTTATTCCTCCTCCCCACCATACTCCCCCAATCATCCTCATCCTCCTCCTTAACTGTCCTATTTTTCAGGATCCCCTTGACCTTCCTCGGTTCCGCACCCCCCGAAGCCTGCGCCTGCAGCGTCTGCGAAGAAACAGAGCTTACGCCATCCTGCTGACCCCCTGTCACCACGGGGCGGTATCTGGCCGACAGCCCGATATTAGAGCGTTCCGACGGCGCTATCGATGGTGTATATCCCGGTCCCGGTCCCAGATGCTGTTGGAAGCCTGACTGCGGAGCGCCAAACTGGCTCGGCGTCGAATAAGGGCGAGGTTGATGGGTTGCAGACGACATTATCGACATCGGACGCTGCTGATTGGCCATGCCGGGATTAAGAAAGCCGTTCTGTTGGAAATGTCCCTGAAAACCTGAATTTTGCTGGGCCATGGACATGCGGGGATCTTGCGGGAATTGTTGCTGCTGAGCGATGAGCGTCATCTGCTGAATCTGCATTTGCTGCTGAAGGAGGAGCTGCTGCATCTGCATTAGCTCATTCTGCTGATTGTTGGGATAGGCCATGTTCATGCCCATCATAGGCATTTGGCCGCCCATCATCATCTGATTCATCCCCATCCCGCCCATCATTCCCTGCATTCCTGGCATGCCCTGCATGGGCATCTGAGGCATCCGCGTCGGGTGTGAGTTGATTGCATTCATCTGTCCACCGAGAGCACCGGTGAAGGGCCCTTGTTGAGGAGCACCCTTGCTAGAAGCTCCACCAGTGTACTTCTGCTTTGACATGTCTCGTAGGTGAATTTGCTCAACCAACGATGTGTACTGCTGCCCAGGATCGTGGTAGGGCAACGTCGGTGCGGACATACCTGTAGGCTCACCGACAACAGATGCAGCGCGGTTAAAGCCCATAGATTCGCGAACTGAAGGCCTTACTAACCCACCGCCGATAAAAGAAGCGTGTGGGTCCTCGGGGAGGTTTCGAGCAAAAGGCGGCCTATATCCAGATATGCGGGTCCCAGCGGCGCCAGCTGAAGCAGGACGATCGGGAAGGGTGGGTGTTCCGGTCCGGAAATATGATGGAGTAGCATTTGGAGGAATTGCAGGAGGTTTGTTCTTGTTTGGAAATCCGTGTGCTTGGAGGATGCCGAGGGGCACATCTTCGTCTGACCATTCATCCGCCTTAGATGATATCTCCGAAGAAAAGCCCATCGAGAGAGGGCCGACCTGGCTCGACGAAGGATCTGACTCCGTAGGAGCCGTTATCGTTCGCTTTATTTCCATACGTGCCATCGCCTGCTGTTGCCGTTTCCGTTGCGCAATCTGCTCTTGTTGTCTTTTCTCAATTGCTTCCTCCTCATCCTCATAGTCCTCGCTGTCAGAACTGTCCTCAGGAGGACGTTGGATCTGCTGCTCTTTCTGAGCACGGAATTCGGCCGCGGTCATTACCCGCCGTGAGGGCTCCCCCGGGACTGTTGGGGGTGGAGGTATAGGTTCCTTGACAACTGGGGGGGCTGGTGCACGCTTCGGAGATTCTTTCTTTGAAGGAGCAAATAAATTGTCCTCATCATCGTCTGACAGAGGGGAAGTGGACTGAGCATGTAAGGCAGCCTTGGGAGTAGTATTATTTGATGTTGAACGGGACGAAAGCGGAGTCTCAAGCGAATGAGCCGAAGACGACGACGTGGAGGCTTGATTTGGCGCCACGGGAGCATTATGCGCTACCGATTTCCGGGCAATGACAGACTGTCGAACGAGCCTAGCATCTGCATCCTCGAATGAATTAGAACCTCTAAGCTCCGGGCTATGTGAAGCCACCGGGGTGTATTTGTTTGCATTGAATTTATGAGGCGGTACGGGCGGTGGAGGGGAATCGTCATCTCGGTCATCGTCTGCGGGCGAGGAAGACATGAGGTGCTCATTAGAACCTCTGCTCTCCCATGATTGAAGGGGTGGCTCAACGTCCAATTTCATTGGCTCAATTTGCAGTGGCTCCGCTCGGAAGTCCCGCTTGCCTGCAAGTAATGAGCGTCCCGTAGGTTGCGAAGTATTAGAATTAGTAGTATAATCCGGAGACTCTCTTCTATCGAGCCCGGCGAACATGTCGTCAAAACCAGAGTTTCCAAAACTGAGATCAGCCTCGATCTTGGGTGCAATGGCAGTGCTAGCGTAACTTGACGTTGTCATGGCCCGTGCTCGATTACCAGCACCAAAAGAGTCTGCATATGAATTCGAAGGATAAGACCAATCATTAGTCTTGGATTTCGGGGGAGGTGGGAGCTGCTTCGTCATCGAGGTCATGGAGAGACTGTTAGGAGAAGAATTATGTTGGGGGATATGTGGCCGGGGAGGGAGCGTTGCGAACATGTTATCACTCGGGTCCGTGTCTGCAGAGGATGGGAGGGTAGATGTCGAGCCGTAGTGACCGACGTTGTACGGCCTGTTCGAGGAGAACTGGGTGCCGCTACTCGACTTGCTGTCCCTGTGGTATATCTTAGTCAGAACTGGGGCGCCGCCGCTAGCATCATGGTGTACACACCGCTTCGAAGAGGAGAGGGAGTCGTCGTCGAAAGACTGATTCCGCGCCTTGTTACCCGAGGAGCCAAAGCCGCTGAATCTGCCAAACTTGCTCCCCTTTGCGTGTGCCTTCCTCGCGGCTTCCTGCTGTTCCCGCTCTGCCCTCCGCTTCTCAATCTCACTCCGGTCCAGCACCTTGAAGCCACCACTGTCACTTGCAGGCGCCGGCGGCGACGAGTTCGGCCCCAGCGTGTCGTCCAGGACGTTTCCAGATGACTTGCGTCGCGCGGTAAACATGCCCAGACCCGGTTTACCCATGGCGATGTTCACTCAACGCAGTCCGCAATTGTCAACAAAGGTTTGCCCCTAAGTCGGAGCCGGGTTACGAGGAAATGTGGAAGCCCATACAGGAGCGAGAGACGGGGAAGTCAAGACGACGGGGAGCAATCGATTGCGTAGCTGCCCGATGTGCCACTACGGCAAGAACGAACGGAAAGCAATTAACGAAGGACGTGAAGGGAGCTGAATCTGCTCAATAATGCCAATAATTAGCGAAAGGGCTTGTCCCATGAAAAGCGAGGGCTAGCTTCGGCGGAGCCGGCAGGAGCCTGCCGAGCAGGTAGACACAGAAGCAGTATACGGCAGTGTGTGGAGAAGGGGCGACCAGGCGAGATCTCACAAGCGGAGTTTCCGCTTTCGACCTCAACCTCGCCGGTCTCGCTGGTCTCGCTGGTCTCGCTGGCCTCCGGGTGACGTTGAGCCTGTCGATCGCATCGAGGGGGTTGGATGCACGACGCGCGTTAGCTATCCCGCGGTCGTCTCGCAGCAGCGGGAGCTTCCCGGGGCGCAATTGAGGCCGCTGGGGAGCGCGTCGCAGCAGGCGTCGAGGGGTTGCAGCGTCGACGGTCGTCCTCCAAGGAGGCACCCCGCGGTTTGGGCTGGTGTGCAATGGAGCGTGGCAACGAAGGAACAGGAGCTACTCACCGGCAGACAAAAAAAGCCCGCAGCTATCCCTGGGTGTACGGCGAATCCAGTATTGCACAAGACAGCACTAGCACCAGCACCAGCACCAGCACCAGCGCCAGCAGCGTCGTCGAACGAAGGACTGAGGTCAGGGTCGGCGCGAAGATGAGGGCGAGGGCTAGAGAGGAGTTGGGGCGGCGGAAGGAGAAGGAAGTGGATGAGCACGGGCAAAAAGTTGACGTTGTCGCGGCATAGGATAGGGAGATGGCGTCCGATGATGTTCCTCGCCAAACCACCCGCTTGCGAGAGGATCTACCGATGCAATATTGTCACTCCGTTGCCGTTTATTGACAAAGGCCCGGTAGCGTGGCAGGGCCCGCCTGTAAGTGATGGTCCGGATGATGTATGTATTGTATACTTTATTCCAAGTACGTTGGTACTATGGTAGGAAGCCCGTGGCATGTGCTGGGGCGGTCGCTGTTTTTGTTGTCCCCCGCCGCGTGCGGCTAGACAGGAGGCAACTATGCAACTACTCTCTTTACGAATGCATCTAGTCTCCGGCCGCAACTCCTGTAGTGCTGCCACCGCCGTGGCTTGGCTCTGTAGGTAAGCTCCTATGGACGCCACCCATGCTGAGCAGTGGACCGTGGGTCGAGGGAGAGCTTCCAAACTTAGCCCGTCCAAGCTCGGCAGCCCCCCAGGCACGCCATCCGCCTATTAAAAAAAAAAGTGCTGACCAACGACGCTGGACGGCACTGCGCACCTGAAGACAACGAAACATGTAGAAATATCTACACAGCGTGAGCCCAGCTCATCGCCGCCTGCTGCGCCAGCCATGGCGAGACCTCCGTCCTCGGCAGATGTTTCAGGGCCGCCCTCAACTCAGCAGTGCTTGTTCTAGGGCAAGGCCTTCCAGGCGCGCTTCGAAGGCGAAGAGGAGGCCGGAGGGGAGTCCGCTGATGCTACCACATACATTTTGCAGTGGGGCGCGGATGTGCGATCTTGACAGCGGGCCCCCGAATTATCTTCTCTAGCGGCTCTGTGCTTCAGGGCGTACAGGAGCAAAGGAGCCGGGCGTGCTAACACGACTGGCTAGAATCAAAGCACCACGCCTGCAATAAATGGGCAAACAGGGCAGGCTAGGTCGGCGCGATCACAGGGGGTTCATCGAAACCGTGATGGCATGGACCCGGCGAATCCAGGCTGGCCTTTCCGATCCTGGATCCGGACTCAGGCCCACAGGGGAACATTCTTTGCGCGTGCCGGCGGCGTTTCGGTAACCCCTCCAGCCACCGTTGCGCCTCATCCCAGCCTCATCCCACTCCGAATCCATCATCACCATTGACCGCATACCCTCATCTGTCTAAGGGCCTGCTCCAAAAGGCGGACGAACGCTTCTGCTGCGGCCGCGAATTTACTACTCGTTGACTTTCACTGCATCTACAGCCCAGATATCGCGCGAGACGGAAGCTCGAAGTAGGCCGTGCAAACCAATCGACCCCTCGAGAAACGCATCGGTGGCTTCGCCAATGTTGGCTTGTACTGCAAGCACTGACCCTTGACCACATGTAGTTGTGTCTCCCCTAACTGGTGCATGTGTCTACGGCGCGGTGGAGCCAGCCTCGTGGATCTCGCTGACGGGACGGAAAACACCGTTTCCTAGCGGCAGGGGAGACGCTTCCAGCCTCGTGCCGTGAACATGTCTGGGAAAATGGAGATGTCAACATCGACGAAGAATTCAAGAACCATTGCAGTACGATCGATATGTAGACGCCGGAAAGGGTATTGTGAATCCTCTCTCAACAGCCAAGAATGTGCACCTACTGCTCTATCTGCATCACCCCGAGAGTAGAGGTTCTGGTGGTTGGATCTTCGTTTGTCGCTGTACCACCTCTCGGGCTCCCCAGTCGCTCCGACGCATGTACTTTCGTTTAGACCCAGCAAAAGCCCGGTCCTATTTACAGTCGTACAGATGACGCCGTCCACATTAGCTTACCCGCCCCTCACTTGTACCCCTCTTGTTCGCTTGATCCAACCTCTTCTTTCAAACACACCTCCTCTTTCAAGACTGGAACGCGTAATCTAGCGCTGCATTGCCCGCCTTCTCATTGTTTTATGTGTCCCAACATGCAGATCGAGACCGTTATCAATCCGTGCGAGAGGGGCCGCTCACGAGAAATTTCTTCAGTGATGTTAACGATAAGTCGGACGTCTACATCGGAGTATCACCGGTACGCGTCGGTACATAACAACCATTCTAAGATGCGAGATCTAGATGCATGTTTCAGATTAGGGTGTTACCCGCATGCATCCCATTGGTTCTCCTGTAAACAAGATTGGTCGATCCCTTGATTGTTATTCGACTTGGTGGTGTTCCCAAAGTGCCAGTAAGGATGTGATACTATCAACGAGGTTCCTGATCGCCTACACCTCCTAACTGCATCCTGTCCTTGTTTCCATCTCTTCCACCGTTTCCTAGCAGTTACCCGAATTCTCCCTTTTATTCACGTGACTCAGCCCTTCACTCTTTCGATCAGTGCCATCATACATAAAGATCCAATGTTTCCATCTCTTTCATACTCTCAACTGCCAATATCTGTGGTCGCGTTTCCTAGGCCTTACAATCGTCTTCCGATCTTTCGTTTGTTCTAGCGGCTACTAGGTTCCATTTACCTTCGGTTATGTCTCCTGCCAAGAACGCTGCCTAAGGCATATTTTCCCTCACTCGCGTGTTCTAGTTAACGGCATAATTATGGCTAGATTCATACGAATCTTTGAGGACTTGTTTGCGTCCGGGACTGCGACTTCTGGCCCGCTATTCTAAACTGAATTCCCTGACATGGACTCGCAGACAGAAGTGGGATAAGATACATGTGAGCGTTTTCTAGGGCATTTAGTAAATATATTGAGGTTGGGACTTGGCTTGAATCCTGACCAGCTGAGACGCAATCCCTCTTTGTAAGCCTGTATGTCAAATTCTCAAGGGGTATATGGGACCGGAGTAGACGAAAGAGGGCAAGCACTGCTTCGGTGCTGCGAGAAAGTCAAGGGCCTTTGAATGCGTTTCAAGACGCGAGTCTGCTTGCTTGAGCGCCCGATGCTGTAGAATGCCGGAGCGCGAGGAAGTTGGGGTGGAGGAGAAAGGTGCGCGTCTCGACTCACCTGGTGGCTCCATGTACTGTAGCTTTCCTGTCGCTTCATATTGTTAGTGCGAAGCTTGGAATCCACCGAATGGACTAAGGGAATCGACGGAGCACAGACTTACAGACCCAAGAACTTAATACTCAAGATCCATGTTCTTCAACTTGTAGTGAAGTTCCTCGCCGAGTGATGTTGATGTGTGGGCTTAGTTCTGTAGCTGATTTCGTAGTTATCACGATGCTAAAACCGGAAAGTACTGAGTCCTAACGCACCTACCTAGCCTAGATGCATGCTCATGTAACAACGTACAGAAACGAAACCCTTCAGCTACGTTTACATATGGCGTTAATTGCTAGGTGAGTCGGCCCATTGCTTATCGGGTTTATAAAGAATTTCATGCTTTTGGTCTCTCGTTTCTATTTTATGCCTCGCTGTACTGCCTATGTATATTCACCAACTCCCTAGCCCCAACCACGGGTCCAATAACGGGGCTTAATGAAGATCGATACTCTCTTAATCATCGGCTAGATCATCACTACATATTACCTTTGTAACAACACGATCTTTATACCCCTACAGATTCTTTTTGATCGGGACCCCCAATTGTTTCATTCTGCTAGTAACGCTCTAGCAGTCATGGTGATATACGTCAAGTGTTCAATCCTCGCAAGGGCGGTGCGGTGCAGTGCAAGTAGAAGGCCTCCAGACCGTCCCATCAATCCCTACATCCATTCTAGTGCCGTCCACCACATCACTGCGAACATCCATTTGCAAAACCCCTCGAGCATGTATAAGACGCTAGATAGCGGATTATTCGACGTCTTAAGGCTTCGCTATAGAAAATGGTACAGATAATACTAGAACCTTTGCAACTTTTTTGTACGGTAAGACAAGGACGTTAAAATTTGAATAGCGAGATAAATGGAGGTTACAGTGCTATGCTGTAGTATTGTGGTGTGGATCATGGCGTACTTTAGTTGGGGGAAGCATATATCGAGAACCAGCATGTACTGATCAAGACCTCAGGATGGGTTGTGGGATGGATGGGTGTCTTGTAACGAATACGAATGAGAAGGAATAGAGATGGGTTTGGGTTGTAGCCCTTGGAGATTTTTGTAGTGCATTCAATATGCTATAGCCCATTCAATCCTAGTACTTTGTTCTTTTCAAATAGAAATTAAATTCGTTTCTTGGAGGTCAATTTTGTACTCTTTCGACGACATGCCAGGTTATAGGTCTGGCCACACTATTCTGTTGCCAAGATCGAAAGTAGAACGTTAACACTAGGGCATAGTGTTTAGAAGGACACCAATCTCGAATCAGAGTGCGGGGAAAGGGGGTATATTAATTTTCCATAGCATCACACCCATGAACGTACATCTATACAAAACACCACATCACATCCTTGACCTTCTCGACACTTCTCTTCCGAAAGACCCTCTCACCTTTCAATCTTCCCGTCCCGATCTAGCAACTCTCTCGCTGCAATGACTTCGGCCTCGTCATACCCTTGCCAACCCTTCTTTCCGGAGCCGTGCTGCCGGACGATCTCTGCAAGTTTGTTTGTTGCGAGTTCTTCGAGCTTCTTGACTGTTTCAAGTCTTGGAAGCGGAACTTCGTCGTCTTCATTGTTATTCCGTTTTGAGGGGGCATCCGAGGAGAGGATAGGAATGAGATCCTTCGCAATAAGTTTCAGGCCATAATAACCTCGAAGGTATGATTCGTTAAGCTCGATTGAGCGCGCAAAATGCTTCAATGCTAGCGTAAGAGCCGAGAGTTGCGGAAGAGACAAGGATCGCGAAGAGAGGTAGTGTACGGTTGCTAGTTGCGCGTGTGCCTATCATTCTGGTCAGCGTACAGTTCTATATTCAGTGCTCCAGTCACGTATTTTACTCACAGTCCAAGCATTCGGTATAATAAGTAGCACTTCCTCCATAGCAAACACCGCCTGCCCCCAAGCCCCTACCTTCACATACAATTCACTTAGCTCGGCCCAGCCTTCAGCATCCGTAGGGCTGTTTTCCAACAGTACTGTCAATGCGATGATAGCGTCTTGTATCCGGCCCAGGCTCTTGAGCACTGCGACTCGTCGCTTTCGTATTGCGAAATTTGAGGGATCTTCTTTAAGAATATCTTCATACTTTTTGAAGATAGTTTCAAGCTCTTTGTCTGATTTCGCTGTGCCTTCTTCGTATATACCGCGGAGGGTGATTATGCGGGGGTTAGAGGCACCGAAGCGGGTGGTTAGTCGGTCGAGAAGTGCGCGCGCAGCCTTGTCATCGCCTGTTCGGAGAGCACTAAGGAGAAGGTTTTCGTGAATCGTCCAGGTTTCGGGTGTCTCGGCGTTGAAAAGGAGAGATAACGGCCATGGGAGCGAGGAAGTCGGTGACGATGCGATGATTGGGGGTGCTCTCTGTGATAGTTGGAGGGCGACGGGCGGCGGAATAGAGGACGGCGGAGTGAGAAGATTTGCTTGTGTCATCGTATACTTATCTCACCAGAAAACGAGAAAGGAGAATGAGGCTTCGATTATTGAGGGAGAAAGTGCGGAAGCTACTACGGTGTATCAAGGAAGTTAGAGCAGTGAGGTTGACATGGTCCCGGCTTCGTCGGAGAAACTTAGCTCCGGCGGGCAGCTTGTGTGCACGTCAACACTCACTACGGGAAGCTGTACACCCCACTTTCGGTATCTTCGCCACATTCTGGCTATTCCGGTCAGATGAAGAGCTCTGCTTAAATATTTCTCCTATGGGAATTATATTTCGGTGATCATGCCCGCTGGCTCCTACCCCTACCGTCCACCCAGTCTTCCAATTGTAACAGTATACCCTGGCAGACTGCTGAGGGAGAGGACTTGAGAAGCTGCAAACATGTATGGTAACTTCATGCATTCCCTCCATTCAATCTACATTGTTTCTCCCCCTCCCCTCAACCCCCTTTGGATGCTCCCTCAGCTTCTTTAACGTCTTCTAGGTTCGAGAAATCCCTCTACGACCTCATCCGGGGCCTGCGGACCCATAAAGGTACTGAACAAGAGTATATCCAGTCCAGCCTGAAAGAATGTCGACAAGAGATCCGGTCGAACGACATGGACTTGAAGTCTACCGCCCTCATGAAGCTCACATACCTCGAAATGTTCGGGCACGACATGTCCTGGGCATCTTTCAATGTTCTGGAAGTTATGAGCAGTCCAAAATACAGGCATAAAAGGACAGGGTATCTTGCAGCCGTGCAGAGTTTTAGACGGGATACAGAGGTTCTGATGTTGGCCGAGAATCAGCTGAAGAAGGACATATGTAGCCCGACACCTACGGTTATTAGTCTGCCGTTGGGCGCAGTGCCACATGTTGTGAATCCCGGGATGGCGAACTCGATACTTGGGGACCTAATACCGCGATTGACGCATTCCCATCCCGCTATTCGGAAGAAAACAGTCGTTACGCTATATAGGCTTGCCCTGGTCTATCCTGAGACCTTGAGACCTGCATGGCCTAAAATCAAAGACAGATTGCTCGATGATAATGAGGATCCGAGCGTGACGGCCGCAATTGTGAATGTAGTTTGCGAACTGGGATGGAGAAGACCGCAGGATTTTCTACCATTGGCTCCAAGATTGTTTGATCTTCTGGTTGAAGGGAAGAATAACTGGATGGCTATTAAGTTGATAAAGCTTGTACGTGGTAAAGCTTTTACTAGGACAATATGGCTGACAATTACAGTTTGCGACCCTAACACCTCTCGAGCCGAGATTAATCAAGAAGCTACTTCCGCCTTTAACGAAGCTCATAAGGGAGACAACCGCTATGTCTCTTTTATATGAGTGCATTAACGGCATCATTGAAGGCGGTATCTTGGAGGCTGTCGAGGGTACCACGGAGGGCGAAGAGGTTGCGCGATTGTGCGTTGGCAAGCTGAGGGGCATGATGATTATTGAAGGTGATGCGAACTGTAAGCGATTCTTTCTATTTTTATTTAGCCTTCGTTTTAATACTTGTGTAGTAAAATACGTAGCATTGCTTGCATTCGATAAGATAGTGCGCTCCCACCCGCATCTCGTATCCCAGCAGCAAGACGTAATCCTAGAATGCATCGATGATCCCGACATTTCAATACGAACTTGTGCCTTGGATCTGGTAGTTGGAATGGTCAATAGCGAGAACTTGATAGCTATTGTCGGCCGTCTCATGCGGCAACTCCGAAATGCACCTGTAGCTTCCTCAGCGGACGATCCCGCAAATGATCGAGGAAGAAACGTTGGCGTGGTTCCATACGCGGAATCTGATGACTCTGATGCCGAAGAATCGCTTCGACCAGCAGAGAAGAGATCAAATCAACCTCCCCCGCTTCCCGAGGATTATCGCATAAATGTGATTCGACGGATACTAGAGATGTGCTCTCGCGATACGTATGCCAACATCACCGACTTCGAATGGTATATCGATGTGCTGGCCCAGCTCGTTCGTGTTTCTCCTTCCACAAAGTTTGCTACTGCTACGGATGAAGGCAAGGATAATCATCCTGATGATGTGGGTTACGCAATTGGTTGCGAGTTACAGAACGTTGCAGTACGAGTCAGAAGTGTGCGACCAGAAGTCGTTGCTGCTGCTCAGTCACTCGTCTTAGTCGACCAGAGAGATAAGATGTTCCCAGCATCCGGCAACGGAGGGCAAGGTGTACTAGAGTATGCTGGCTGGCTGGTTGGAGAATATGCAAATTTTCTCGCCAAACCCGAGTCCATCATGACCTCACTCCTGCACTCGACCTCCCTGCAACTTCCGCCTAAAACTCTGGCGGTATTCCTACAAGCCATCCCAAAGATTTTTGCTAGCATGTCTGGCAATGAACAGATATCCTGGACGCCTGAACGCAAAACATTCATGTCTCTTCTTATGGCTCGAATAATACACTTCCTAGAGCCCCTATCTACTCACCCCAGTCTCGAAGTTCAGGAGCGTGCAGTCGAATATTTAGAACTCATGCGCCTAGCTGCAGAAGCCGCATCCGGCACAGCCACAGGCGCCGCCTACGATGAATTCACCGAACCTCCATTACTCCTTACCCAGGCAATACCCGCACTTTTCTCTAGTGCAGAACTTAACCCCGTAGCCTCTAGTGCCCAGCGCAAAGTCCCACTACCAGAAGATCTTGATCTTGATACCCCTATAAATTTGCATCTCAACGCTCTCCTCGCCGAAGCCGAACTCTCAGACTTTGAAATGGACGACGACGACGTCTATGCCGCATACACCTCTCCCGTAACATCCTACACTTCCACAGAGACAACGTCCATGTCCGCAGCCGAGCGCCTCGATGCGCCACACAAGGAACCTACTTCCTACCAGAACGCCGTCGAGGAAGAGTACTTGGACCCGGATATCATAGCTCGCAGAAAAGCAGAGCGGAGAGAGCGGTATAAAGATGATCCATTCTACATTGACCCGGAAGGTCAACAGGGATCTGGTGCGGTTACCCCGCTTGGCAGTATTGTGAGGGCGGGCAACGAGGAGCTGGATATTGATGCTATTCCGATCATGCAGCTTGAGCTCGAGAGCAAGGGCTCGGGCAGTGAAGAGGTTGCACGGGCGCGAAGTCCGAGGAGAGTGCCAAGAAGAGTTGAGATTGTTGGGGATGAAACACTTGGGGCGCCGGATACGGATTCATTGAGGGAGGATATTGTGCCGCCTAGAGCTGCGTTTAGTAAGGGGAAGAAGAGCTTGCTCGAGGTGGATAGCTCAGGGTTGGGGAATCTGAGTCTAAGTGACGAAGACATGGGCGGTGGGAATAGGCGGATGAGCCAATTAGATATCGAGCGGAGAGAACAGGAAGAAGCAGAGATGAAGAAAGCCTTGGTGGAGGTTGAGAGATTGAGGCTGGAGATGCAGCGTGCAAGTGAAAGGGTGGAGGCAAGACGTGAGACAGTGGTCAAGAAGAAAAAGAAGAAGGTTAGGAAGGTCGAAGTCGAAGATGATGAGGCTGAAGCAGTAGCAGGCGAAGTAGAACCTGCGGTAGGAGAGGGAGAGGGCAAGACGGTTAAGAAGAAGAAAAAGAAGGTCAAGACGGAAGGACAGGATGCAAGTGCTCCAGACGCTGCGGAGGGTGCGGAAGAAGGGGCTGTGAAGAAAAAGAAGAAGAAGAGAAGGCAGGTTGTCATGGATGAGGGAGCGCCTGCGGAGGCATAATCATGGCCGGCAGACATGAGTAGCGAAACAATGAATACCCTGCAATTCCACTTGGTGCATCTAACGGAGAAGCGAGGGAAAGATGAATCAGAAGGGATGAAAATCCTTGGATTGCGATTGATGTACAAATGACATGGTCTTCTTCTTGCCGTCCGTGAACGCCTTCCCTATTTTCATTCCAGAAGGAAATCCCAATCTATCCTTTTCTGCACCCGGAAGATAGAACATCCCCTGATAAGTCCTTCAACTAATGGATCTGCAAGGTAATCAGGACACCCGATTTATAAGGTTGTCCGTCCTTCCGTCACTTCCTTGCTAAAGTGATCGTGTTCGACGGTATCAATATAGTGGATAGATGGTGATTCAGAAGAATAATCGGATGAGCTCGAAGATTAAACCGCCGCAGAGGACGAATGCAAGGATCACTATAAAAAGTCAGCACCACTCAACCCCAGCCTCCAACTGATCCCTATTTTCACAATCCTTGCATTCCTTCTACTCTCATCCAAGCTCTATTCTGCTTAGGGGAAATGTTGCACATACCGAGCGCTGTTTTGGAGATAGGCGATTTCTGGACCTCTTTGCGCTTGGTCTGGCTAGCGGGCTTGCCCATCTTGGCTTCTTCGCGGCGAGCGAATTTGGCGTTTGCCATTCGTTGTTGGGGGGTTTGCGCCTATGATGCTCGTGTCAATGGGGGTCGCGGTGGAGTACGCGATGGGACTTGGGAGGTCACTGAGGAGACGCAATGTGCATAAAATTGAGAGTGGCATTGAACGAAAGGAGATATCAAAGGTAGGGCAATCTAGGGGAGAGTGGAGATCCGGGGTACGAAAGCATGAGGCACGAACCATTGTGACTATATTTGGTACCTGTTCGAGGTGGAAGGGTTTATGTTGTGATATAATCCGGTTTGTATCCGGCACGGAATTGAACCGAATTGGTGAAGGGAGCAAAGGATTGGGGGAACCGGACAGAAGGTTGTGGGAGTGTAATCTTGGGGACAAGGTCTGGGTGATGCAAGGTGTTCCTTCGGGAATATCGGCGCACGGACCAAGACCTGCGGGCGGGAGCGGAGGTGCCAAGATGGACCTCTCGCGGACTCGAACTTCGAGATTCCGTTCCTATCTGTTCAAAGTGATTCCATCCTGACTTGAGCTTCTTGCTTGCTTTATACTTCTCGAGTGGATACGGTGGTCTGCGAGATAAGAGTCATATCGTCGTTCTACAGTTTGCCATTGAGTTCTGAGGATTATCTGGCCGCAAGAAGAGTAGACGGGTGGCTGTAATTCTGTTGCCTGAGACATATTGACAACGCATCGATCATGCCGATACCGCCACAGATGTTTGCGTCAATGCTAGGCTTGAGGAGAGTACCTCTTTTTTCGAGACAAATTGCACGGATAGCGAGGAGGAGATATACGACTAAGCCACCACCGCAGCCGCAGGGTGAGCCAGCACGGAAAGAGTCGAAGGGGTTATCGGTATGATTAAATCCAATTTTACCCCATGAAATAAATGCATCACAGTGGACATTGTGCCTTGGGATGGAACAAATTGTGCTAATGTTGGGGTAGGCGAATTTTTATCGGTCATTCGGATCTCCAATTCTCAAGACGTTCCTCGGCGCGCTGTTTACGTATCAGGTCATATACTGGGGGTGGTTAAAGTTGGAGATGCTAGACATTCAGAGAGAGAAGAATGGTTAGTAAATCTTATCCTGCACCATGCATTCTGCTACAATCTGCTACATCGGGCAATTCACTGCAAGGAATTGGCTCGTTTGTGCGTAGGAATTGGCATTGGATAATGATGCTGATCGATGATGCGTAGATGAGATCAAGCAACTACAACGAGAGGTGACACAAGCTAAGCACGAAGCGAGAATAAAAAGGGATACGGAGGAAAATAGGAAGACCGATGTTACGGTTGAGGGGGTGGGCAGTCAGAGCACGAGCTGGATAGATATGCTGAGGGGATTTTGGAGGTAGCCTTAGGAAGCAAAATTAGAACAGGACGTCGGGACCATATATATATTGATACCCTGAATTGTACATAGTGTAAGATTTGAAGAGGTAACTACGCTAGGCAATCCGAGGGCGAAAAGGCTGGGCGAAGGTTCATGCTAGGTTCTAATTACCGCTGCAAAATGAATCAGACGCATGAGGGACGCAGGTATTGAATGATAGGCGAGCATTGCGAGAGAAAGAGCGGTTTCTGCGCTACTGTCTATCGGAAACTATCGGCGTCATAGTCCCGACGGTTGAGGATGGGCATCTCACTGATCCCTTAGTCGCTTAATCATCAATCGAGCCAAATGTTCTTTTCCCTCAGCCTTTTTAATTTTACTATAATGCAGTCTTAGTGTCTTTTTCCACTTCCACGGTTATTTAGTTTGCTAAGTTGCAAGCATCCACTCTTAGTACAGTATTACCTAGGTACTCTACTATCTATCCTTATGTGGCTTTAATTCATAGTACCAATGTCCCCTGTGCTCCCACTTTACTTCTAGGCACAATTATGGTCTTCAATTAACCCTCCAACCTTTCCCTCATCCATCTTCAGCCCAACGACATCCCAGGTCCACTCCAAGCAACATGCTAAACCAAGGCGGCATGTCACTCTTACCTAGCAAAATTATCCTCGGCTAACGAAACTCATAAGTCGAGCACCTAGCCATCACAATACGGCATCTAGGCAACAATTACTTGACTTATACATTCTCCACGCCACCTTGTCGATTACCCTTTGCACATCACACCACACTCAACTAAACTAGCACACCCAGCTTCATAAAAGCTTCTGCTCCTTAATTCTGAAATAAATCTGCATCCTAGCCAGCATTACCATCAATTCGGGCTAGTCTCCGACCCACCAAGCACTCATCATGTTGTGGGTGACTACCACCACAAACTTCACCATGAGGTGGTGTTTTCTGGACCATTTTTCCTCCCGACGAACGTTCATTATCCGGGGAAATCATGTTTATGACAACGAGCCATTATTAAATGGAAAGCAGAACAGGGGCTATGCATCCATAGCCCAGTGGGGGTGTGGTTGGGATTTAGCCTTGAGGGTGGGAGTTAGCCAGACTCAAGGCTGACATTGGTGGAAATCTATGAACTATATCATCATGGTGTGCTTCAATTTTACCGTCCAAGACGGGGCTTCACACAACTTTAAATCACTTGAAACGCCGTTTTGCGTCACTTGCTCCGCGGTATAGGTTCATCAAATCGATGCAGCATCAGAGCAGCAATGACTACTGTAAGCTCAGGTCACGTGCCTAGTCAGCTATGCAGCCCTTGACTAAGCAGTCTCATGTACTATATATTCCCCCGCCGTACCTTGACCGAGAGGTCAAGGGACCTCATCAATACATCTATATATACCACCCTATACAGTCTCCACCCCCTCCTGCTTACAGCTACTAAGGACTGTTGAGGAGTCTGGTGCTTCTTACCCTTTTTCTATCCTTCGACCACTGCTAAACAGTAAGGCCATAAATTAGGATATGAAAATAGTGTTCAGGATAAAAACAAATATGCCTTTCGCTTGGCGATGGCTTTAAGTGTGCGGACTTGCCTTCCTATGGACGGCGCTTAGAAATACGTCTTTGACACTATTCTCAATTCGTTGAAATTTATATGGAGGTTTTATACAATTATTAAGCGCGAACCCGCCGACGAAAACCGCGATGAAGACAGCCGACTCTGTTCACGATGGATGCTTTGATGCGCGAAACAACAGACGGACGAAGGCGGATTAAATAAGCATTGAGCAAACCGACAGACCATGTAAGACACTACATTTACATCGACATTGAAGTAGTAGAGGCACACAGTGGGCGCTGATTCCCGGTCGAGACGGAGATTCTCGCTTATTGCAGCATCTAATATCCGCTTACAAACAACGCTGTAGCCAAAGCAAGACAGTGCTCTTATAACAGCTACCTGGCCTTCCTGCCACCCCGGAAATCCACTTGCGGAGTTGCAAACGCAATGCCAAATCATCTCAGGTGGCCTTCCGTACCCACAAAGACATTGCGATCCTTGACTAAGGCTCCCTACACAGTACCGACTAGAAGTTAAGTTCGTCATCGATAAGGACGTCCTGATTTGCACTTTGTCATCTATAGGTTGGTCGCTACAAAGATATCTACACATTCATTCAACACTGTTCGTTTGAGACGAACGGGACGGCCCCAGAGGCAGTAGATTGCCGATGCGCATAGTGCCATCTGCTATTCCGCTCCACTACCGCAAGCGACTACTGTAGGTTTTGGTGGTAAAGTTGTTTTACCTTACCGTAAGGGCAACTCAAGCAAAGTGTAGACTCAATTATGATCTTATATTCTGCCATTGTTGAGTCATGCTTCACTGCCTTGGAATTTCAGGTGACCGAGTCGGCCATCGGTCCTCTCATGAGCTGGGATAGTCATCTTCATCAACCGCATTCCACATGGATACCGATATCACCGATCATCCGCTCCTGGAACCGCTGAGGTCTATCCGTAAACTAATGTGATAAAGGCTAGAAGTTGGGTACTCGCGCGGAATCTTAGATTGAATTTGGTCAGAAGGGTTGGATCTTTGACAAGTCTGCGTGATCTGAGCTTCCTGCTTTAGTTCGAACAAAAGCACAAGGACACTACTCTTCTCTTCGCATTGGGGCCTTTGCGAAACATCTCATTATGAACTTCATGGCCAGGGTGTGTTGGCCACTTATATTGGTAACTTCCAGAGCGCCAATGCAACTCTTCCTATTAGCACCTTCGCAACGGCATCGCCTATCAAGAATACCATTAATCTCACCACTATGTCGATAGTTGGGTGTGAGTTATGCTTGCTGATTAGGATCAGTCTGATTCATGAACCAAGAGAGGAGGGACGGTGGGCAATGCTCTTGGGGGTGGGAGTTCCGTAGACCCGGAAACCCTGCTATACGTGCAGGCGTGCTGGATATTTATCTTAGGTTGGATGAGGGATGGTGATAGAATGAGAATAGCATCGTGTGGACTTGATTGAGTGATAGGAGTCCAGCACCTCTGCCTAGCTCCTGGGGATAAGAGTTCCCTTGGTCTGGGAGCCCTTCTTTGCAAGTGGACGTGCTGGATATTTAGCTGATGGAAAAAGAAAACTGGGGTTGGACGATAGGGAACGCTCGAGGATGCGAATTATGTTCCTGACAGCAATAAGGACGATGAGGTTAGTAGTAGAACGGTTGGGCGCTGCACTAATGCAGGGTGCAAAACAATCGATGAAGTTATTAGGTGAGCTGTTTTAGCAGCAACATCTCGAAGAGGATCTCGGACTAGCCCTACTCATCTATCCCTCCTTCCCCCAACCTGCAATTCATCGCAGGCATCAGCAGCACACCACCTGCCGGTTTTGAACCTGATTTTCCGTCTGAATGAGCGCCGAATACTCCATATTCCACTTTCAACTTCTTGTTTAACTCTTCGACACTTCGCAAGCGTACGAGCCCTTTCAGCTTTTGACAACAAAGAAACGCCATATCTCTTGCCTATCTCCACTCTTCTACAAGGAGAACGGAGAACAGAAGAACGGAGAACAGAAGAACGGAGAACTGGAGAGTAGGGGAGGAGGAATATGCAAGACATCTCCAACCCAACCTACCATGACCGCGGTCTATACGCAGGCATTTACAAAGTTCAACGAGGCCGGATGATGTTTTATGCTTTCCGCGACGGCGCAGATAATCCCCAGATGACACAAACTTAGAAAACCGTAGGTTTCTCAAGGTAGGTAGCCATCTATAATACAAAGCTATAAAAGCTAGTGAGCAGATACATGCTACAAGTGACTCTTCTGTCATAAAAGCCATCAAATGAAACTATCTATTCCGGCTATCCCAAATATGACTGGCTATGCTACCCCTCACGCTAAGAGAAAATAGAGCATCGTCTCTATATACGCACCGCCCCGCCGCTAAAACCCTCCAACCACCTCATCCACATCCTCCTTTCTACACTCCAACCTCTCCGCGACCACCGCACTACAAATATAAGTCCAAACAGTGCTTTTCTTCAGCGGTGCATCGCGCAAATGGCGTATGACATCCTCCAACGACAGATGCTGGAAGTGCCAGAGGTGGTAGGCACGCAGGTGGGACGAGGGCGTTGTGATGTGGAGTGTTGTGGAAGAGGGGGATGGCGGGGATGGCGGATTCGAGGTAGAGTTTAGCCCAGAAGCCTGCGGCGAGGAATTCTAGGGAGCGGGGTGGTGTGGTGTGGGAAGCGGGGCTTGATGCAGTGCCTAGAGACAAGGGAGCTGTAGAAGACGGGTAGGGGTCGACTGTTGCGGCTTCTGCTTTGTGTTTCGTGGGGGGCGAGGTTGATGGGATGGTAGGGATAGAGGATTCTGCGTGGTCCTTTATATAGTTATCACTTTAAGCTAAAGCCTCCTTTGGGTCTGACGGGGATAGCATATTGCGTTTCTTATTGTCCTTTAACTCCATTTCTACTCTTGAGAGCACGTTAATCATTGCCTGTTCTTCATCAGAATTTACATCCATTGCTGCATTGTCCTCTATAGTTTGATTGTTTTTAGTCTTCTAGGGGAGGGTTGCTTCTTAGGGGGGGTGGTTCTCAGTATGGTCTCCCGTGGACACGTCTACATTTTCAAAAGCATCCGACGAAGACAAATCTTTCCCGTCTTCGACCCGTGGCTCTTCGTCTCTCTTGGCTACAGCTTCTCTGTCTTCGTCAGAAGCTACGTTGGGGAGCGTTGGATATCCAGGATCACCCGCCGGAACTACGGAGAGGCGAATGCAGCTTACGCGCCTAGTAGATGGTTTCACATTGGTAGTGCCATCTTGAACCAGAGTAGTAGTTTTTTCTTGCTGTTTGGGCAGCAGAAGTTCAGCATCAGGATTCACATTATCGGCAGACTCAGACTGTGACGAGGACTCAGATTCAGCCTCAGAAGATATTTCTACCTCTTCATCGGCGAGTTCCTCCGCTGCCGTCTCGTATTCCTCGTCCTCGTCGACCTCGTTCTCCTGTGCTACCTTCTCCACCGCTTCGACAGGTTGCTTTGCGGACTTGCGGGCGCGTTTCCCAGTTAACTTGTTTTCTCGAAGTCGAGGAGGCGGATCGAAATCGGTTGGCATGGGTAGTGGAGGTATTGGTTTCAACTTTTTCCTCTTCTCCTCCAGGACATCGAAAATGCGGAGGCCAGCGTAAGCATCGGTTGCCGCATACCGCATTTGTTTCTTATTTAGTCCTAGTCTCCAATCACCCTCACGAACATCGCTGTCCTTCAGTAGAGGAAGCTGTAAATGCTCTTCGACCTGTCTAGCAAGTGAAACCATTTTGTTATTGACTTTGGAAGGGTCTGTGGCGCTGAATTTCACAAGGTTGTAGAGACGACTGAGCTCATATTTTCCACGAGCATGGACGCCCAAGTACGTCTGGAGACGTCCGAAGTCGCCCTTGATATTGACTCCGACCTTGAGGATATTAGGAGACTCCAGGATCGTTTTCAGCGTTGGTGGAAGCAGTTGCTCGATGCTGTTGCCCTTGAACTGTGATATATGAAAGAGGGCAATTCGATCCTCGCAGGCGAGTTGGATTAAGGACACGTTATCCTTGATCGACCTCCCCGAACCCCAAGGCCTCCATTCAATATCGAATCCTAAGACCTTCTCGTCTAGGAAATATTTTGCAACTTTTTCTGCAGTTTCCATTGTGGGGCAGTAATGGAGGGAGATCATTTGGCCCTCTGGACCGCGGTAGAGCAAATGGCTATAATACGCTCCTTCAGTATTTGGAGATGCTTGCATTGCAGTGCGGAGTATATCTGGTGGAATCTGGAAAGCCAATGGGATATGTTCCTCCTCGGCACCTTCTACCTCTAACTCGTTTTCTGCGGCTTCTTTTGGTTCTCTATCTTGCCCTCTATCATTAGGTTGCTCGGGATCTTCATCTAATCTACGCCCTTGGTCGCCATGGATGGGCGCCTTAGAGCTTGGCATTTCCTGAGAGTTGCCACCAGAGGATTGATTCGAGGGCAGTGTGTTTCCATAACTACCGTCGCCTCGTGTTCCATCGCCGTTTTCTGAATTGTAACCGTCTCCCGAGGCAGAACTGCCGGTCTTTGCCAAAGACTTTACACCACCGGAGGTTTGGATTGTTTGGCCAGTATTGACTTTGACCGTAAATAACTCGGCCGTGACACAGCTCTCGGCAATGGCGCTTTGGTGCAGTGCTCGTAGCCGCCGTGATTGAATGGAGTGTAGTTGGGTAGTGATTAGATTCTTGTTTTGTAAGGCATTATTTCCCAAGCTTCCACATGCTGTCTTATTCCTGACTATATTCCAAGATTTCAAATCTTCCTTGAATGGTAGTATTATTGCACCATGTCTTGAACTATGCGATCTCATAGACACGGAAATAGTCACAAAGTCGGTGTGCTGCGGCTTGCTCGTATAAGTTGGCCTCACTTGAGTGCGAATCAATTTCCGGTATTGATGCGCTAAGTCAGCAACTAAACGTCCAGATAAAAGATTCTCTCTGGCTATCTTAAACCAAGCAATATATACTCTTCTTTTCATGAGATTTTCATATCCGTAGCGCGCTTCTAAATTTTCCATGGGTGTGTCTAGGATAAACACAATCGCATGTATCAATGTTCGCACGTTTTTGATGGAAGTGATAGCATTCATAAAAATCAAGCGGCCGGCTTCCGCAGTTAGGGATGCACGTTCCCGCCCTGCATATTTTTCGTTGTAGATGAACTTATAGCTCTTTCGTAAAGCCGTTCCTCTAAGGCTCTGATTGTAGGCCGGCTTGAGCACTCTCTTCCTGTTGCTGGTCCATGTTTCGTCCCTTCTACGACGTGGATGCTTTAACACGTCTAGCTCTGGCATGCAGCGAGGACTCTTCGCGCTATCGACACTAGCTATCCGAGAGGATCCATCTCTAGATCTTCTCAGTAAAACATGCGCGAACTCGGTACGGTTACTTATGGCGGGACAGCGCGCAGAGCTAGGAACGCGTGCACAGGAAGCAATGCCGGCCAGCCTGTCACTAAACACGTGAAGCAGATGTCAGTATGCACCACTAGTAATAGATACTTCGAAAGGTGTGATTACGTACCTATACAAGCCATGACTGGCAACTGGCATGCCCAGGATCGCGAGAAGCATGTCGCTTGCTCTCGTACACACTTTCGAGGCGCGAGATACGGATTGGGATGCGCTTGCGAAGAGAGCGCACTGTTGGCGGAGCATTGGTCTCCATCGTCGTGCTGCGACCAGGCACCATACAGACAGACGCGAAGCAAAAGCAGAGGGTGACTGGACTGGCCGAGAAGTCGTCTGCCTAGCCCCACCAGCAGAGGACCCTTGTCGCTCGGAATCCTTGGCACATCTTCTCGCCAAGCATCTCCAAAGTCGCACGGGCTTCATACCTCAACAATATCCTCACTCCACTTATCACACCCCCAAGCAACAACCTCTACTATCCACGTGTCGTTGATTTGTTATCTTGACGAACTCACCAAGCACTATGACTACGGAAAATCTCCTACCGCTCGGTATGCGCATCCCTTCCATTCTAATTGCATTTGAAATTAACAAGGTTCACAGAGCTAATTGACAAATGTGTCGGCTCCCCCATCTGGGTTATAATGAACAGCGGAAAAGGTACATCCCATATACCAATTCCCACTACCTCCCCTCTATCCACTCTTTGCTCACCGCTCTAGAGTTCACCGGAAAACTTCTCGGCTTCGACGATTATGTTAGTAAGTTCCCCATCCCTCCCCAAATTCCACCTAAAAATTCAATAGAACAGAAAATAGAGCAAAAATCATGCTGACATATGTAACAGACATGGTCCTCATCGACGTGACCGAAATGTAAGAACCCCCACTTCATTCTACGTTCTTATGTAGCCCTATTCCCAAAAACAACAATGATGATAACTCTGACCCCACCAGCGACCCAAACGAAGGCAAAATTCACCTCCCCAAAATCCTTCTCAATGGCAACAATATCTGCATGGTACGTACGCCCCTAACCACCACCACCACCATTACCATCAGCATCATCATCATCAAATTCTATGAATTCCTGCTAATCATTGAAACCGAGTAGATGATCCCAGGCGGCGACGGAGAAACCAAGTTTGAAGGTGAGGATGAGGACGAAGAGGAGGAGTGAATTGAGGCATGGCGCAAGACTCGGATCCGAAGTTTGTCTTGTGTAATATTAACTACTAGGTCCTAGACTAGTCCAGAGGCTGTTGTCCTACGCCGTGGTTTCTTCTTCGAATATGGCAGGCGGGTGGGCGTCACGGAAACGGTAGCTAGCTCTCTGCACGCAGTGGGCCGCCGAGCGACGTTAGTTCAAGATAGCTAATTATTTTCCTCCGAGCCTCGGCAATATATAGTAGTTCTAAGAAGGGCTCGTGTGCGTTTGCGTGGATTATCCGGAGATGAGGTCGAATGAGTGAATGATATGAATAATAGCCATACTTTGTTAGTCTACACATGTAGGGGAACTTTCCTATGTGGAAGCTGTATGCGAACCAATCTCCGTTTGTTACACATATCATCATGTGACGTAGTTAACTTCTAGCCTTGGATTGTACATACCTATGTAGGTGCGCACCTATACAGTGCAAGTATGCCAGGCGTATGCTACAGCGCTCCTACATAAGCATGACGACTATTTCAAAACAGCCCAGTGTCATCCATCACAATAGCCCATCAATCCACTCAACAATACACTAATCCACGTGCCCTCGCAGGTGGGCGGCTACAACCTTACAATCATTGATGTCGCCGTAACACTGCTCACACCCCGTGTAGATCACAGCAGCACAGCGGCGGTGGCGAAGACCCCAAACGATCAGCGCTCCCAAGGACAAATCCGATTTCGATATCTATGATTATGATGGCAAACTAAAAATCGCGAGCCCGCCCTACATGCGATTTCTTAGATGCCCATGCCCATGCCCATGCATCACCATGGCCCGAACTTTGGGCAACACGTCCTGCGCGCGTGTTTTGGTGGGCACTAACCATGGAATATGGATCGGCACGTGTGGAGGAGAGCCCTACGTGCCGTTTGTCCCGATGCAGGGACTCGTAGCGTCTACTGGTGCAATCGCAAATTATCATCTCCGTACATACTTCCACTTTCAATCATAGCTACTTCAATTTACGAGTGGAAAGGTGGAGGTGGTGCTGGGCTGTGCTATCTATCTGCTAGGCGAAGGACTCATTGGCCCGGATACGCTAGCCGGAGCGGAAGGGGCGCGGGCTCTCCTCTCCGCCCCGCCGGCGGACATGTATAAGATAGAGGTATAATGTAGGTGTAGTGTAGCAGTACGCCCAGGTCAGAAGAAGAAAAGCTTTGGAAAAGCTCAGCATGGCGGGTAGGCGATCGGGGGAACTATTGATAACGCCGCCCGGCAAAATGACCAAATCAGCGATAGCATGACGAGATGGCGAGGCAAGGCGAGGCAGGTTGATCGAGATCAGCGAGGCTTCGCTTAGGGATGTGGCTCACGACTACGGAGGTACTCAACGACGCGATTCAGAGATGGGCGAGATGGGCGCGACAAGACAGGCAAAGAGCGGCCGTGGACCACGTCTAGGCCCCGCCGCTTGCGCTCTGTGTTCGGCATTGCTCAGACACAGACGCGAAAATCCTCGCATCTCTATAGAATTCAAAGATGTCAGGTGTAATGATAAATTTGTACTGTAAGAGTGTGGGACTCATCAAGCACGCGACGTCATCAGCCGGCGCGCACGTACCAGGTACCTACACAACAAACGCAGCACGCACATGCAGGCCTAGCGCGCGCTCTCCAGCTTCCCCGGCGCCCTTCTCCAATTGGACGCTTGGACCGCTCGCCAGGCCGGTGCAGCCAAAATCAAACCAGCCTGTAGAGATGGAGAGAGCAGAGACCGGAAAAGGGCTCGCTGGTGGTGGTGGTGCTGCCTAGGTAGTGGTTGATGCTGTTGCCGGCGATGATGCTGTGAGCATGCGGCACCATTCCGGGCGCAGGCAGCGCTCCTATTGGCCGGTCGTACGTTGACCCTGCGTCGCGGCGGGAGGCCTCAACGCCCGATCGTGGGCCTCTGTTTCGATCGTCGAGCCTCGCCCGCACAGCCTCTGCAAGACTTGTTATTCGCCATTCATTTTCATTGCAGATTCATTCCGCCTTTGATTCTTTTCCAAAAGCAGGCTCTGTAGTGGGTTGCCGCTGCCGTTGCTATTACCATTACCGTCCCGCCTCTGTTTTCCACCTGCGCAGACTGGTTCGCAAATAAAAAGACTCGAGCAAAGGGCGATGATGATAATCTGTGCAGGGGCAATAATAACAAGGCCATTGCTTTTACTCAACGGCGCTGATGGACCTTGGGCTTGGAGAGCCCACGCCCCGCTGCCTGCCTGCCGCACTCCATACTAGTACTGCGCCCGAGTGCTTCTATCTACGAGCGTAGTACACACACACTGCTGCGCTGCGCTGCCTTTGCCTAGATAGATGATACTCTGGGTATGGATGTAGGCACACGGCGCTGCTTGCTGCCCGGCTTCGTTCATTCCTGTGTGTGTGCACCCGGGCCCCTGGACTCTATTAAGTCTTGGAGGCTACCCAGAGCCAACACCAGCACCAGCACGCGAACTACGCCCGCGTCCGGCTAGGTAGCCTGTCTATTATGCACTTAGCGATGCCGAACAGATCCCATCCCCGGCGCTCTATCTGTCTGTCCCTGCCTGCCATCCTCCTGCCCTGTCTTGCCCTGTGCTGGCGGTGCTATGTCCACCCCTCCCCCGGCCGTCGCCTGCCGATCTACCGCTCTGACCTCACTCGGCCTGGCGCGCGCACCCTCACACACAGTGCCCGTCCCTTCTCTTCATCTCCCCCTCCCCTCCACCACCATGTCTGCCCCTCTCGCCCTCTAATCTTCGTTTTCCCAGCCTCCTGTCATCCGCCCGCCGCAGCTCTTCCGCCATGATGCCGCCGCCGTCTGTTGATTCCTAGTGTGTGCGCGCGGAATCTGCCCTCCAGGAGCTGCCTTGTCCCGCGCTCTCTGCACTTCCACACTACACGCGTCCGGGCAACTACCGCCCTCGTCTCGCGTCTACTGCTGAGTGAATGCTTCTGCCATTTGCTCCGCTACTTTTACTGCTACTCCTACTGCTACCATCACCACCACTCCCACCACTCGTACTCCCATGCCCCCGCCGTCTCCCAATGCCCCCCAGCTCTGCCCCGTGTCCTCCGCTGGCCGTCTGTTCGGCTGCGCCCGCCATTGGCTTCTTTCTTCCCCCCCATCTCTCATGACTCCGCGCCCGTAGCATACACGGCCCTCCCACTACCGCAGCATTCTTAGGAATCGGTCCGGGGACCCACTCTCCCCAGCTCCACGCCACGCCGACCTCTATGGACAGGCATTAAGCTCCAACTTCACCAGTCAATACTCTTTACTCTTCTTGCGCTCTGCGCCCTGCAACACTTGACTTTCCACTCTGTTTTTCCATACCGTCTGGCCCTAGCCTCCGTCGCTTCCTCGCGCCAATCAGCTCCTTGTTCCTTATTTCCTATTTCGCTGCCCACTTAATTCCCTACCTACAACCCACCGTCGCCACGCCTTTCAGCTCCATTTTCCTAGGCTCCTTCATCACCCCCATCTTAATACCATCTACCGTCTACCATCCAACTACCTCCTGGCTCTTCCCTCTTTTGGCTGGTCCCAGGAGGCATAAACGCCCGCGGAACCACCGTCGTCACCACCACACCACCACATTTACCATCCATCTCCGGTATCCTTTCTCTCACTTTCGTCACCCCACCCAGCTGGGGCAACCAACTCTACATGAGCGATCTGGGGGAGCGGATGGAGCGATTGGGACTGTCCCAATACCTTGAACGGTTTGTGGCCGAAGGCTTCGACACATGGGAGACAGTCCTGGATATCACCGAATCGGATTTGTGAGATAGCAATAGGCCTGACCTGAACACCGGTACTGACGAGCTCTGCGTAGAAACTCTCTCAACGTCAAGCTTGGACATCGAAGGGTGCGTTCTACTTTTCCCTGCCATGTCGCGTTCACCCGTTAAATAAATATTTTTTTTTTTTTATAAAAAAAAAATCTTTTTTTCTCAATATGTTGACGTTACGGTCACAACAGAAACTCCAAAGAGCTATCGCTGAATCGCGTGGCCAAGCACCTAGCCGCCCTCTTCCAGGCGCGTTTAGCAAAGGTACAGGCGTTGAAGGGTCGTATCGCAGTGATGACTCTGCACCCGAGACCAGGGGCAGAGCAGGCGAAACATCCGTAGCTGGAACGGCTGGGACAAGCCAGAAGCGGAAATACAGGCGCCACCCCAAGGAAGGTCCATCCCGAAGCGCCGTTGTGCCATAATTCTGTAGAGTTCCGACTAATATCACCTAGCCCGATGAACATGCTCCAGAACGGCCACCATCGGCTTATGTCATCTTCTCCAATCGTAAGCCTAAACCACAAACCTATTGTTAGATGTCGCTAATAACAAATAGAGGTCAGGGAAACGTTAAAAGGCCAAGAACTTTCCTTCACAGAAATAGCAAAGGTGGTCGGCGAACGGTGGCAAGTGCTACCTGCCGATGCTCGAGAAGCATGCGAACGCCAAGCCAATAGCGCCAAGGAGAAATATTATTCAGAGCTCGCTACATACAAGAAAACGCCGCAGTACGAGACCTATCAGAAATACCTTGAAGAATTCAGGGCAAAACATGCTGCTCCGCTAAAAGGTGAGTTGAATTGCCCTGCTATTATCAATCCTGTTCACACAGGTGATAGGGGCTGAAGGAAAACGTTCGAAAATCGAGACGGAAACAAGTGCATCGACTCGTAGCAGCAGCCACGATCAGACCGACCCTTTGCTGCTCAGGAGAGCTAGCGTGGCGCAGTCTGATCCATTCGCACCGAGCCATTATCGATCAGAATCCAGCCCGCCGACCGGACCCCCAAGGCTACCATCGGCTCATTCATACCCGTCCAAACCAACATCGCCCGCCAGCCATTCCCTCTCTGCGGTGAATTCGCCTCGACTAGCGGAGCACTATTCCCCGCTCTCAGCATCGCCTCACTCCGCCACCCTTCATAAAGAAGGCCCTTTCGATTTCTATCCCAGCTCCAGATCATCCGATCCAACCATGTCCTACCCATCATCAGCATACGGCTACCAACACCAATCCTCAACCACCCCACCCTCCGCCTACATACCCCACTACCAAACCCCCATTGACCTCCCCTCGCGCCGCTCCCACCGCGAACCCTCCCGCCTCCCGCCCCTCACCCACGAAGACACAACACTCTCCTCCGAGAGCGGCAGCCACAGCAACCCGGGCTACCCACCGCCCTCTCTCCCGCCCGTGGATGTCTCGAAATCCATGCGCGTCCTCCCGCAACCTATACCCAGTCTCCGCCGTTCGCCGACTCCACTTGATAGACCGGCCGCGCCGATCTCCTCTCCACAGCAACAGCAGCAGCATACAGATTATCGGACGTCGGCACCGTTGGCAGCGTTGCTGAGGGCTGGCGAGCTGGCGAGGGTGGCAGATGATGAGGCAGGGGATAGGGGGCCGGGGGAATCTAGCTAATAGATAGAATGGGGGACT